>LDKF01000181.1:86084-98003 GCA_001026735.1 Rotylenchulus reniformis | reverse complement strand
TTCAAAAAAGTTAGGCCAGAATTGGGATTTAGATATTTTTAACTTAATTTAAAAATATTAGTTTGCCGGGATAAATTCGCCAAAAATATTCCCCATATATAAAAAATCATTTAATAATTAAATTTACATCTGTATAATTTAATTTCTGTACTGAAATTATACTTAATAAATCATGGATTTTATTCCATGATTTAAAAATTTGCTTCAATTATAATCTGTCTACAAAAATCTCAAACCACAGGGGGTACCACGGAATTTTTTTAAATAAATTTTATGGATATTTAAAACTAACCTTTGCACGGATCGGAGGATATCTAAAATAAGAAAAAAATATTTGCAGGAAAAAATTATTTATAGAAAATTTTAGGAAAAGAGACCAGAATGCCACAACCGTGCCCTTTTGGCATTTTCAAACGTCAATTTTTTTATTTATTAACTTGTATGATTTTGGGTCAAAAAAATGAAGATAATAGAGTTAGTAATTTCATTTTTGAATGTTCATCAATTACAGCAATCTCTAATAATTTCTTATTTGCTATTTACTAATTTTTACTGATAAGAAAGTTAGTCTAAGTTACCTAGTCTATCCTACCTTAGGCCCTGAGGAAGTTGCACCTGGATTTCTGCTTCTATGATCAAAAAGTCATGTTCCTTGTCATATACTCCCCTATTTGGATCCATGATCTCCTTAACAAGAAAATTTTACAAAGTAAATATATAATTTCATTAAAATACTTGGCTGTAAAATTGATAAAATTAGCATAAGTTTGATAAAAAAAATAACTAGTTAATTTTTTTAAATAATTGATACAATTTTTAAATTGATCGCTGTTTTTTAAATCCAAATCTTAATAAAATATTTAAAATAAACAAAATGTACACACACATTTTATAAACAAACAACAAACAAGGAATCCATTTATGCATTTCTAGCACAAAAGACGCAGCCTGGGATTATGATCTTACCGTATTTCCAATATTATTATTAAGTCCCCTCTCCCTGCAATTAGCCCCCTCCCTGTAATATATCCCTCTCTGAAGAGCGGGTTGAAAAATAAATCCTCCTCCTGCATTAGTAAACCCGGGGATTCTATCAGTTTCCCTTTTCAAATTTTCCTCTTCAGTTAAAAAAAAAAGAATTTGGAGGAGAAAATTTCGCTTTTTTGAGAATTTTTAAAGAAACTGGCAATTTTTTTTTGCATTTTATGTTTAAGCATTTACCGTCCACATCATCATTCAAAAATGGGGTCGAAAAATATTGCCCCCTCTTCACGGCTAAGGTTGAAAAATAATCCTCCCCTGCAATTAGTCACCTCCCTGTATAGACGCTCTACCTACATTTCATATAAAATTATTTCATACAATTTTTATTTCCTATAATTTTCATTTCAATAATGAAGAAAAATGTTCATTTCACATAAAATTTAGAAAAAAATAAGAGGCAGGACTGTTCAATAGGTGAGTGCTGTATGATTTTTTGATTTTTAAATGCAAAATTTTTTAAAGATTTTGCATTTAAAAAACCAAAAATCATCCAGCACTCACCTATTGAACATGGCTTTGGCCTAAGCCCCCACGGCTGCCGTAGATAGCCGGGTAATGATAGAAAATCCGGGGTGCGTTAGAAATTTTATATGAAATGAACATTTTTCTTCATTTATATGAAATGAATTTATATGAAATAAAAATTATATGAAATGAAAATTATATGAAATAAAAATTATATAAAATAACATTTATATGAAATAAATTTATATGAAATGAAAGGGCCCTGTGTACAGAGTAAGCAAAAGGCGGAGATAAGTGCTATAATTTTATAAAATGCCGCATTGGGCATTAAAAAATGCTCCTTTTCCAATTAAGTGAAAATGCTTAAAAAAGTAATTTCAGAATTTATTAGACAGAAAAAATGCAATATGATATGCAGAGAAATTATTTTTGGATTTTTGTTACAAATTTGTTCGAATATCTGTGAAATTTTTTCAACAATCGAGGAAAGGCATCGCTTGGATCCATAGCAATTTAAGTATTTGGCTTTTTAGGCGATTACCGTATTTCCTCTAATTTAAGGGCACCCACTAATTTAAGGGCAACTTTGGGCTGAGGTTGAAAATTTTAAGAGCACCCTCTAATTTAAGGGCACCCTCTATTTTAATGGCAGCTTTTGAAAGATTGAAAATTGTCATTAGTTAATTTTTGGATCATTTTTTAGGATAATATAAAAATTTGATGAAAATTGTCATTTAATTTTTGGATCATTTTTAGGATAATATAAAAATTTAATTTTTAATTTTAGTAAAATTTTATAATAAATAGCTACACTTTTATTTTGTTATTTCTAGAATAATGAGTGATCAAATTAATATCGTCGACATTAGTGAAGAATCTGATAATAGCGAAAATGAAGGACCTTCCTAGCCAAAGAAAAGCCGTACTTCTTTATCAATCAAAAGGAAGCTTGAAGTGATCGAATACAAGCGCAAAAAATTCAAAGTGTGCGGAATCACCAACGCGGCGGATGGCACAGAGGACGAACTTATCCACTGCTTCAAGCCCGAAGGTCCCATCCCAGAAGGATTACAGATGCTGCAAAACGCCGAAAATGAGCAACTTTTGAGTCATTTGAACGAGCAATTTGAAGAGATTGATTTGTTACAAGATGAGGAAAATGATCTTTTGAGTGATGGATCGCTTGAATTTTAAATCGAATTTTGATTTAACTACCTATATAAAATTTTACTTCAAAGATAAAGTTGAAAAATTTAAGGGCAACCCTCTAATTTAAGAGCACCCTCTAATTTAAGGGCAACTTCGGGCTGAGGTTGAAAAATTTAAGGGCATGCCCTTAAATTGGAGGAAATACGGTAAAAATATATTTTCTTTTTATTAAGAATTTAAATTGGATGAAAAATAAGGATATGGTAAATCAGGAATTTCCGAATTACGAAAATTCAATCATTGCAATCGTTCTATGACTCGATTCGAGTCATACTACTGCTTGAAAAACATGGGTAAAAATCTTAAAATATGTCTAAAATAATTTAGTAAAAATGAATAAAATTTCCAAATGAACAATTATGAATTGCGTCATTTGATATAAAAATTATTTTTGCAAAAAGTAACTTTTTAAATTGATTCGATTTAAATATAATAATTTTTCCATTTTGTGCTAATTTTTTAATAAGAAAGCGAAGGCAGGGCTCTCAAATGTACTTATTTCTAAGATTATACTTATTTTGGGGGTCTTAATCTTAGAAAAATAAAAAGGACTTATTTCTAAGATTTGTATTTATTTTGGCCCGGCGTACTTATTTTGTATTTTTGGATTTTTGGAAAATTTTATCCAAAAAATGATCGAATCCATATTAAGGAAAAGGGTCTTTTTCATATTTTTCTCCGGCGGTCCCTATCGGGAGAAACCTGCAAATATCTAGCAAACGACAATCTGACAAAAAACGGACCAATTTTCAAAAAAATATTAGTACCCTATACAGCCCAAGGTTTTTCAACCAGTGTCCATAAGTCTAAAGGAAAAATATGAAGCGAATGATTTTCTCTTCTATCTTATATTAACTTTTAACTTTTCGCGGCGAGGAAAAAAGGAAAAGTGAGGGATAACATTGGCAGACACTGTAAATTCGGTCAGAGAAGGTTCTTATGGACACCGATAAAAATTCCTCGATTTGTACCTTTTTTTATATACGAGATCATGATTGTAAAGATTATAAATTTATACTTAACATGGATTTATAAATAAATCATTATAAAATTTTTTTGCAACAATTTCTTTTCTAAAAGATTAATTAACAATGTTTTTTATCATCAACAACTAGTTATTTTCTCTTCGGGTTTATCTCGATTCTGTTCAATTCCCACAATGGACCTATTGGTAATTTTACGTTTTTGGGATTGCTTTGCCAAATCGACTGTGTCCAAATCGACCCCCTTGGTCTCCACCAGTCCAAAATAGGAAATCAGCAGATTCAATGAACCTAGTAGGATCACAGTCAGATAGGCACTGGCAACCCACAGGGAATTCAGGAAAACCATCTGAAAAATGAAAAAATATTAACAAAGTAATTCGAATTTATTAAAAAATAAAATTAAAAAATATATGAAATAATTCAAATAATTCATTTCATACAATAAAAGACCAACCACAGGTGCCAATAAGGCGCCGAACCTTGCCTCAAATTGAATTTGACATTGTCTTCAGTTGATTTAATTCGAAACTCACAATCATTGAACAGGAACCGACGGTTGAGGATCGTAATGATGTGGGAACTGATTCGATAGCACTGAATTGGAGAATTAATGTTTATTGAATTCATAATTGTTTTTCTTAAATGATAAATTAGAACGAAACCTTTCCTATAAGCCTCCTAATATATAGTAAAAAGATTATAAAATTAAAATTCAACATCAATTTGTCATACCATAAACAGCAGGCATCCCAAGTGAGTTCGATGAAGGTCATTCCGATCAAATTGGAAAACATAATGCCCACGCCCTGATAACCGATGAGCATCAGAATTGACAATGCCAAAAAGCACAAAATGGCAAAGAATTGGGCCCACTGGTGAAGATTTCGTCGAGAAAAATTGGGGAAATATTTGTCGATAAAAAATAAACAAATTTTGGAAATGGTTATAAGGGAAGAAATTAGAAACTGAAAAAAAACAAAAAGAATTTTAGAAAATAAATTACCATTACCTGATTTAGAAATAAACTTTCGGTAATGGAAGAACTGTTCAAATCAATGATGAAAGTACTCAAAGAAGCAGTGAACCTGAACTTTATTTAAACAGTTTTCATTAATCTTATTTAGTTTACCACATAATCCAAAGAACTACAATTCGTTTAAAAAATGCTTTTTCCCTGATCAGATCACGCAATTTCTGTTGTTTGATGGGATATGAACATGGGTCATGAACAGTTTTAATTGATGGAATTCCAGCAATTGAGGCAATTCTCAATTTTTGTTGTTAATTTTGTGATTTTTATTTATATTTCACTTTTTCTCACTGTCAATCATCTGGTCAATTTTGTCTTTATTATGCTAAAAATAACTTTTCTTAATTTTATGATTGAAATAAATTGACCAGCCAAGTCGGACTCTCGGGAAGGATGAAAATGACTGAGAAAAGTGCCGGAAGGCATGCCAAGGCACAAGCAATGCTGGCCGAATGCCAATCGGGGAACAAAAAACACAATAAAGTCATTAATAAACGATTGGAACCCTGAAATATATTTGGATACTTTAGCAGTAGCTTTAAATATAAATAAAAAAATTCTTGAAAGAGATTAATACCCTAACAAATATAGTTAGATATAATCGGATTACATGATTGAAGAATCCTTGGATGACCTATAAAAATGAATTATGGTTTTAAAAATTGAATATTAAAAATAAGTTGAATTAAAACCATTCTTTGCGATGGCAGGATCAACTCATTGACGAGAGCATACACTGAAACCATACAGCCACCAAGTGAAATACCGATCAGGAACCGAATGACAAGTAAGAATGGCCAGGATTTTGCAAATGCTGAAGTTTCAGCATACATATTATTTATTAAATAAGACATACATGAAATCAGGATTTTTAGGATGCCGAAACTGAGCAGAAACATTGAAACTGGTCTGCGTCCAAACGTGTCGGATAATAGTCCAAAGCAAATTGTCCCAAGAATGACACCGGCGAATATGACTTGGCTGTAAAGGGCCCGATGATAGGCGGAATTTGTGCCACAAATCCATCCGAATTCTAGAGCTGATGAATAAAACAAAATTGGCTGTTCAAATTGGAGATGGGCTGGGGAACATGACGAGTAGATGGAGCAGTCGCGGGAAAATTCGGAGGAAGAAGAAATTAGTGGAAGGGTTGTTGAAATATTGGATTTATCGTGAAAGACGGATGTTTGATTGGAAAATTCGGAACATTTCCATCGAGGAAGGTAATTGGAATAAATGGGAAAAATCATCTGGGTGTCCATGAAGAGTGCAAAGAACCAGGTGAGCATTGCGCAGAATTGGAAACGATTGATGCCAAAACAGCCGTAGGAATCGATTGGCATTTTTTAAATTTAAAATATAGATCGAAAGAGATCGAAGAGTCTTGGTCAAAAGAACCCTCATTCTCTGTTCATTAATTATTTGGAAATTTATGGAACCGGTTCTTGTCTGCAAAATGGAAGTCTCATTCACAAAACTAAAAAGAGTAATAAATTGGTGCCATTAATTCTGAGTCATGGAACTATCTTATTAGAACTTGGAAAGGAAATAATGTCCTGGGAATCGAAGGTGTTTTTATTTTTTTAATTGATAGAAGTTCCAATTTTTATTATTGAATATAATTATTTTGGAAATGAACCAATTTTGAAAAAATTCTTCAAATCTGTCCTGTAAAAACAATAAAATGTTCAATGGAGAGATGGTGTGGTTTAGGAAAAGAATAGTGACGACAAAGATGGTTAGAGACATGCTGAGTCGTTTGGTCGAAACGTGCAAAAATAAAATAATAGTCCCAGAAAACTTTTCTCGGTACTCTTGCAGTTTACGTGCCCATTTTTTCCAAAAATGTTTTCCCCGTAAATTCATCTGAAAATGGCTTTCTGGTGGTAATTTTTGACGCTGAATCCGATTCTGCGTCCATTTTGACGTAATGCGTGTCATCTGACCTCATTTTTTGACGTTGAAGCCAAAAATATTTTTTTTTGAAAAATCAGCCAAAAATGACTTCCTATAGTAATTTTTGACGCTGAATCCAATTCTTAAGTCCATTTTGATGTGGTGCGTTATTTGACATTGATATCAAGGAAAATTTTCAAAAAAATTCATGTCAAACAAAAAAATGACATTTGACTTCAGATGATGAATTACATCAAAACGGATGCCAAGATATTACGTCAATGACGCATTACGTCAAAGTGTTTAAAAAATACCATGGGAAAGTCATTTTTGGCTTATTTTTCAAAAAATATATATATTTTTGACGTCAACGTCAAAAGCTGGCGTCAGATGACGCATTGTCAAAATGGACGCAGAATCGGATTCAGCGTCAAAAATTACAACCAGGGAAACATTTTTAGATGAATTTANGTCCTGGGAATCGAAGGTGTTTTTATTTTTTTAATTGATAGAAGTTCCAATTTTTATTATTGAATATAATTATTTTGGAAATGAACCAATTTTGAAAAAATTCTTCAAATCTGTCCTGTAAAAACAATAAAATGTTCAATGGAGAGATGGTGTGGTTTAGGAAAAGAATAGTGACGACAAAGATGGTTAGAGACATGCTGAGTCGTTTGGTCGAAACGTGCAAAAATAAAATAATAGTCCCAGAAAACTTTTCTCGGTACTCTTGCAGTTTACGTGCCCATTTTTTCCAAAAATGTTTTCCCCGTAAATTCATCTGAAAATGGCTTTCTGGTGGTAATTTTTGACGCTGAATCCAATTCTTAAGTCCATTTTGATGTGGTGCGTTATTTGACATTGATATCAAGGAAAATTTTCAAAAAAATTCATGTCAAACAAAAAAATGACATTTGACTTCAGATGATGAATTACATCAAAACGGATGCCAAGATATTACGTCAATGACGCATTACGTCAAAGTGTTTAAAAAATACCATGGGAAAGTCATTTTTGGCTTATTTTTCAAAAAATATATATATTTTTGACGTCAACGTCAAAAGCTGGCGTCAGATGACGCATTGTCAAAATGGACGCAGAATCGGATTCAGCGTCAAAAATTACAACCAGGGAAACATTTTTAGATGAATTTAAGGGGAAAATTTTTTGGAATAATTTTTGGAAAAAATGGGCACTAAACTGCAAGATTACCCTTTTTTCTTAAACCTGTTAGAACAAAAGTATAAAAGGAAAAGTTGTGCAGAATTTCATGCTGATTCTGATGGTTTAAAAATTTCTATAAATTCCGACAAATTGTCTAAAAAATCGAAATTATCAAAAATTCGAAATTACTACTACTTCTGGTCTAATGGGTTTAAGAAAAATGTTTTCTCGGAATATTAGTTTATTTTTGCACTTTTGGACCAAAAGACATAGCGCCGGTTAGAGATTGCGGTGAGCAGACATGAAAGTTAATAATAAAAAAGAGTTTCTATATGATTTTAAGCCTCGTTATCAACCAAAACAGTGTTCCTGATTAAAAGCAATTTGCAAATTTTCAATATTGTCGTTTTGCCGCTCACTGATCTCGCCAATTCCTTATTCAATTAGAAAAATTTTTATTTTGTTTTGTAAAATTGCATAAAAATCTGCGATCAAGTAAATAATGCTGATGATGAAAATTTATTGAGTTTTCTGAACAAAGACCATAGAAAGTGATGATTTGCATTGAAAAATAATAATAAATGAATAATAAACCGGATGATAAAGTTCGATGATCAAATTTTGTGTCCAAGTTGGCTGGCATCTGTTCTTTGATCAATGTGTCGAGCTGTTTCAAATGCATTGACCCATCCTCGTGTAATTTCAACTGGGCCATGGGAATAGGCACAATTCTTTTTGCAACTCACTGTTGTCGAGGATTCCTACGGACCAGCAGCCCAGCAGGTCGCAGCTTGCATCCAGTCATGGTCTTTTCAATAAATTTTAGTTATCTCCGACTGCTATCACCTGTTCAAGTTTGGTTGGTGCAAATTTGGCATGAATTGAATTCAATGTTTGGAATACCAACAACGGTGCAGAGTCGTTAAAAAAGTGGTTAAAATTCAATTCATATTTTTACTTACAAAGAGGGCATATCTTGGACAAAAAAAAAGCTATGATAAGAGAGCATTTTTATTTATTTAACTTTTTATAAAATAAAAATGCAACATTTGAATTTTTGTTGCACTGATCAGTTCAGCGGAACTTCCGATCAGCTCTGAGAGTAAAATGTTCCATTTTCGGATTGCGATCAGTTGACCGGAATCTAGGTTTCAAATTTAATAATGAAAACCAAAAATAAAACCAACAATTCACCACTAAAAATAATAGCATTTTTGCAGAATTTTTGATACGTTAAATATAAATTTTATTACTTGTAAATTATGTAAACAAAGGTAGAGATTTTTTTTGTTGTTATTAGATGCTCATTTTTCTATAAAAAAAAGAAAACATATTTTTTGTATTAAATTCTTCTAGAAACATTTAAAAAATTTTCGAATATAAAATTTATTTAATTAAATAGCACAAGTGATAAATCCCAAATAAATAGTAGTTAATTTGTACCGTAGGTAAGAAAATCGATCGAAAATGAAAATTTGCATTAAATTCTGTTAGAATATCAAAAAAATTTGAATAATAAAAATTGTGGTAGTCATCATTTTATATGGTATGAAAACAGAGAAATCTTTTGTCCTTCTTCATATCCTTATCATTATCAGTTTGTTCGGATGTTGGTCGGGAATTTAAGCGGATATTTGTCGGCAGTGGTTTGATCCGGATGCGAATGGTACATGTACACGCTGATCACTTCGTCCATCGACAACACATCCGAAGAAGCTAGAAGCGCAGCGGAAATTTATAAATATAAAAAATCAAAAAAAATTCACCAATTTCGCGCTCAAAATCCTCCTTTTTGATCAGCGGAAACCGGATTTTGTACAGTGCCGGTCCGAGCATTTGGCGCCGATTTTCTGCTGAAATTTCCAGCCCCTTTTGGCGGCATTGCTCGTCCGTCCACCGAAGTGCCTAATCGATAATTTAAAAAAATTAATAAAATCGATAATTTATCGATCGATCGATCGGTTACAGCTCTCCACAGTGCCATTTCTCCGCCTTTCCATGGCTTCCTGTACATCACCAGCTGGTCCCGTCCGAGCAGTTCACCCAACATTTCCTGATCAATGCCCAGGAATTCATCTTTATCGATCACATCGAACACATTCTGATCGATGAATGCCCAACAACGATTTATAAGGGACTGAATTTCGGGAAAAGGATAAATTTTATTGGATCCTTTTGTATCTCAATTCCAAAAAAATGAACAACCGCCAAAATATACAGAACATTATCAATGTCCAATTTCATATAATCAGAGCATACTCGGAACGCACCCTCAATGTTGTACTTCTGGGCTAAAAATATTTCCAATTTTCGAAATAAAGATAAATAGATTATAATCAAAAATCTAACACGAATACCGAAATAATCTCTCTCTTGTAGGGTCGAAATTTTTTTAAGAAATGAAATGACAATTTTTGGAGTTCAAAGGGCGTAGAATTTGTATCTCGGGTCAGTTTTGGCTTATCACACATAATATGACGCGAGTTTCAATGATGGTAATGTCACGTGAAAATTAATATTTTCTGTAAAAGTCAATGCAAATAAAATGGATCATTGATATGGATAAATCTGATAAGAGATTTTGTTTTGGCACTTTTCGCCGAAACGACATAGCATCGTGGAGCTCTCTATCTTTTAGTCTTTTATTTTTTTGAATTTCTTTGAAAAATGCGAAAATCTTAGAAAATACCTTGTTTTTAATGCTGTGTCTAAAATTTTGAGGTTTTTCAGGGATTTTCGAAAAATTCAAAAGTCCAAAGGTGGACATATGATTCTGCACGGTTATACGACATTTGCGGCCCCGACACTTGTGGCCCATTCATTATAACTCGGTTCAAACTAAATCTATATAAAGGGATTTGGTGTCAAAAAATCGAGCAAAACATTAGCTACAAAATAAGCCTAAGACCACCCAAATTGATCCACAGTGCAAAAAGTCATGGCCAAATTAATGATTTTGGCCAAATTAACGGTATTTTGGCCATGACTTTTTTCACTGTGGATCAATTTGGGTGGTCTTAGGCTTATTTTGTAACAAATTTTTTGCTCGATTTTTTGACACCAAATACCTTTTTCTAGATTTAGTTTGAACCGAGTTATAATGAATGGGCCGCAAGTGTCGGCACACCTTCTGCACAACTTTTCCCCGTATTTTAATCTAAAAAGGTCAGAAAGAGCACTGGTCTGAATGGATCTTTCTTAACGCCTCTTTGTGCGTTTCTTTTCACCTGCGTAAAGGAAGTCGTACAGATTGGCCAGGTTCAAGCCTCCTGGATGGCCCGTATGAATGTATGTCAACAGCATTTCGAACGCTTCAAAAGTGACATCTTCCACTTCAATGATGCTGTTCATCTCCTGCTGCTGCTGGTTCTGCTCTTCCCGGAATCGGAACATTGCTGCGAAAACATCGGAAGCTGCTATCAAAACCGACTTTTTGTATGAGATGTACTGAAACAAATCAATTTTGGATTAAAAAAATGTATAAAAATGTTGAAAAGGGCATAAATCAGAGGAACATTTTTAGAATAAAAAACTGTTATTAGCAGAGTGTATCGGAAATTACAAAAAATGTTCCAATTTGGTTAATTTCTTTATTTTTTCGGCATTTTTGATTGAAATTTTGACCAAAATGATTGGAATTTTTCATTAACCAAAATTGACCAAATTTATTTGGATCATTTTTCATTAACTATCTTTATCAAAATGTAATATATTTTAAAAACATCTCTACTAAAAACAAAATAACATTACTTTTTAACTATTGATCGGACAACGGGTTCGTGTATTTATTCGGCAAAAAATGCCATAAAACAAAATAGGGCGCTCAAAATTTTCGCAAAAAAAATCCAAAAAATTGCAAAATTTGAGAAAATATGGAAGAGTTCAACGATCTAAAAATTCATTCCATACAGATCAAAAAATTGCTTTATTATTATTATAAATTTCTGTGAAAATCCTGAAAAATTTCACACAATTTTATTTTTAACCTTTTTTCTGCCTCCTTCTGGTCCAACCAAAAATTTCACATCGGCCCCTTTGCCATCTTTAAACAAATTTTTTATTCGTTTTTCAATAAAATAGGGCATTTTCGTGACAATCTGTTGCTCGCTAAAATAAAATTGA
>LDKF01000181.1:51072-80525 GCA_001026735.1 Rotylenchulus reniformis | reverse complement strand
CCCCCTTTCATGCATTTTCAAAACCCAATCCCATTGCTTACGCCATAGTATGTTGAAATCACGTCATCCCGTCCGATCTGGCAAGTTAAGCAACGCTGGGCCTCCTTAGTACTTGGAACGGAGAGGTCCTGGGAAACGGAGGTGTTTTAAGTTTTCTTATTTTTTAATTTACCGTATTTTCTCTAATATAATGGCACCCTCTAATATAATGGCACCCCCTAATATAATGGCAATAACTAGGGGAGATTGAAAATATAATGGCAACCCTCTAATATTGTGGCACCCTCTAATATAATGACAACATCTGAAGGAATGAAAAGTGCCTTGTAAATATTTTACTTGTTAATAATTTTCATTTAAAAAAATGATTGTCGATATATATAATATAAAAACTGTCGATATTTTTACTATTAGTTTTATTTTTTGGAATTATCATCCCAGCCTAAGAAAAGATTCAGTGAGTTTAACATTCATTTCTGTGACGTTTTTTAGCAAATTGGTTACGCGCCTTTGTTAATAGGGACCGCCGGAGAAAATTTTTGAAAAAAACATCTGTTTTCTTAAGGAATTTTATCTTTTTTATGGAATTACTGTAAAATTGTTTTTTCTACCTAAAAGTTAGGAATGGATTTTTTATTTGAAACGAAAAAAAGTGTTCGTTGAAACGAGAGAATGCTCATTAAAAAAGTGTTGAAGAAAACGAAAAGTGCACATGAAAAAGAAAAAGAGTGCTCATAGGTACTGTAGCACGTCCGCTAACTTTTGGGTAGAAAAAACAATACTAGAGTATATATACTTCACGTAACTGATGGGTTTCAGCAACTTTCACACCATAAGAAAACTATTCTGACCTTTTATAGCTTGTTTGAGGCTGGAGAAATAGTAAATTTTCACAGATGCTGAGCTAAGTAAAATTTTCACAGGTCCTGAGCTATACTATATCCGAATACTAGTCAGAAAGTCATAAAAAAATGATTGATCAAGCATTTTGCTGTCGGTTAAAAACAGATTATTCGATGCATTTGTTGATTTGTTGTGTAAAAATTACAATGTTGTATAATAAAATGACGAGAATTATCGATTTTGAGTCCCGAGACTCAAAAAAAGTTTGAGTCCCAAAATGGGTCGTCTTCATAGTAGCGCCTGACTCAACATGTTTTCGAATATCTATTATCATAATGGATGAAAAAAGATGCAAATTATAGCCTAAAATAGGGTAATTAGCTAGCCAAATAAGCAAATATACTAGCGTATCATTGAAATTTACCAAAACGGTAAAAATATAAAATTTTTTGAGGCATATCAAGCATACCTGAAGAAGCTCGGACACAGGGAAAAGCCATTGAAGGGAATGGAACGGTAAACATTGTAAAATTAAGGAAATAATTTTTCTAAAAGGAAACGGTGATTTTAAAAAATAATATTTTAATTTTCATTTAATTTTATAATCTTACATATCCTTTTTATAATCTTACATACCGAGCTTCTTCAGGTCCGGTTATTATTATTAATATTTTGAACTACTAAGATTTTTAAAAATTTTATACATGAAATTTTTTTCTATATAGGCTGGAAAGTCGGAACAAATTTTTATGATCTCATGACCATAAAAATTTCAAAAACAAACTTTTATGTTGAAGCGAAAAAATTACCAACGGCATCAGTCAAATGTCATATTTTAAACTTTTTAAAAATTGCAAAAAAACATATTTTTCTAGGTCAAAATTGCAAATAACAAAAAATTAAAAATTATAAAAAAAAGGTAATGGTTGGAGTTTACAGGTCCCGAAAAAATTTTCAATGAAGGATCTAATTTTTCAGATTCTGCGCTTCACTCTGGGGTTTTCAAGAATGCTGAACACGATGGCAGATTCAGTTTTTCAAAATTCGAACATTTTTAGACCCGAATTCGAAAAGTCGAACAAATTTTTTTCCTCAAATTTTTAAATTTCACGCTCTATTCGGGGGTTTTCAATAGGGTTGGCACGGGGTCCCCGTTCCCCGCGGGGACCCCGTCCCCGTCCCCGCGAGGGTCACCAGTCCCCGTCCCCTCGGCCTTGTCCCCGCGGGGACACGGGGACAAAATGCACCCCTAAAAATGGGGAAATCGGCCAAAATTGATCATTATTTTTGGCGGTTAGTGGAAAAAATGACGAAAAAATAAAATTTTCTAAGCCATTTTTTTCTTAAGAAATGTTCGAATATATTGAAAATTTTTCTCCGGCGGCCCCTATCGGGGCCGCCGACACAACTAATAGTGTATAGCTCGGGAAGATGTTCCCGAGCCTTAAATCAAAATCTACAAACGTAAATAAAAAAATACAAATTTTCAAAAAAAACAACTATGTCCTGTCATCCTTTTTGTAATTTGGAAATATAGGTATCTCCAACAAAATTCCGGTGGCCCGATAGGGGCCACCGGAAAAATTTTGTATAATGCAGCAAATGCCGAATAAATACGGCTGTTTCGCCACCATGGTTTATTGGAGATTTTATATTTGGAGTTTTTAAATGTAAGGGAAAAATTTATTTATTATTATGGGGTGTGCGACGGATTTTTTTGGAAAATTTTTATCCATTTCTTTAAAAAAATTCGTTTTTTCCTCCTTCTCGATTTCCCTCCCCCCCCCCCCACTTTTCTTTCAAAAATGCCAGAATATCCAGTGTAAAAAAGTCTCGTTTTCCGAGATTCAAAACTGAGACTCAAAACCGAGACCAAAAAAACCGAGAAAAGTCTCGACTCGAGACCGAGTGTCTCGAGCAGCACTACCAAGGCTAGATTGCACAAAACATTAAAAAAACATTAGAGGATCGAAAAGCTATTTAAAAGTTTTAAGAAAATTTTTAAATAGTAACAGCGGTCGAGCTATGCCCACCGGAAAAATTTTGAAATTACATGTCTTTTTCATTATTTTTTGAAGATTGATTTAAGGGAAGCCGCGCCGGAGAACATTTTTTTCGAACTTTTAATAACATTTCTTAAGAAAAAATTGACGATTTTTTGGTCAATATTATCTTCTTTTTCCTTATTTTCCTCTCAGAATCCTAAAAAAAATTTCGTTATCGATTTTCCGATTTTCACATTCTTAGGGTTTATATTGGCCCCGTGTTCCCGCGGAGACAAGACTGCGGGGACGGGAACTCGAGGGGACGGGGTCCCCGCGGGTACCCCACGGGGAGCGAGGATCCCGTCGCAACCAGTGTTGGGAAAATCAGAAATTTCGGCTCCGGCTCCAGCTCCGGCTCGGACCCCCCTAAATTTTTTGCTCCGGCTCCAGCTCCGGCTCCGGGGTCTCAAAAAATTTTGCTCCGGCTCCGGCTCCGGGGTCTCAAAAATGTCAGCTCCGGCTCCGGGCTCCGGAAAAGCTCCGGCTTTGTTCAAATTCTCGCAACACTGGTCGCAACCATAGTTGGGAGGAAAGGGGGAAAATCGAAAATTTAGAATAAAATTGACCGATCTAAAGAAATGAATCTAATAAAGTAAAATCTCAAAACCACTTCAAAATACAATGAAATTGTTCAACAAAATTTGCCTAGGTAAAAAAGTGACCAATTTTCTTAAGAAAAAGTTTCAAATTATCAAAATTTTCTTCTACACACCCACTCTGGCCAACCCTTGACCAAGGGTATCCCCAAGCCGAAATCATAGAATCGCCCTGCTAGGCCAAGAATCTCCTCAGTCAGTTTAAAAAAAACTAATTTTCAATTAGAGGGTATTTATTCTTTATTTTATTTATTTTTTACTTTCTGACTTAAATGAGCTGACCTTGAAACAACCATGTTAGCCTAATTCGCATTTTCCACCCCTAAAAAAACAGTTGAAACGTATGATAATAATGAATGGACATGGACACTCGCCAAGTCGTTTTCGCGTTAATGGCGTTGTGTCAAATATGCCTGAATTTGCTAAAGCATTCAACTGTCTAGAAGGATCGCCGATGAACCCGACAAATAAATGCCGAGTGTGGTGAAAGTTAATATAAATGGAATATTGAATTTGAGGTTCATCGAATCCTTGATTTGGTTGAATTATTTCTAGCTATTTTGCAAATGTTTATTAATACCGTTAATTATCCATATATAAATAATTTATTAAACTGAATCCATATCTACTTCGGTGTTATTTGTTTGATCAGAAAGTACAAGAACTGGCCTTTGTTCCAAAAGCGCAAAATGTTTAAAAATCAATAAAACACCAAAAATATAGCGTTTTATCAAAATGTCAATAGGATTTTTTGTTTTTAACCATTTGTGAGGCTTTCTTTCATTAAAAAAGATACATCGTATTGTCTCTAAAATAAGAAGACATCGGTCTTATTTTTTTATGCTTCTCAGGAAGGAATCTTATTTTAAAGAGGATCTTATTTGGAGAATCTTCGAAATTTTCATAAAAATTTAATATAATTTCACAAATTGCCAGAAATTTTCACAAAAATTTTACTTTATGGAACAAAAATAAAGCCGTCCTTCTGATCGATGGGGTTGAAAAATGAGACCCCTTGCAAAAAATGAGACCCCTTGGTAGGGGGTTGAAAAATAAGACCCCCAGGGGTCGCATTACAGGAAATATGGTAATTTTTGAATTTGCTCGCTACGAGTGATTCCAATGATCAGATCATTATTACCTTGATCATCCAACCTGTTCTTGATCATCTGACTTGATTATTTAACCTGATCAAATCAAAACAGATAAGATCAATTTTGGAAAAAACCTGGAATAGGAAACACTGTTCGCACCTTCTCATGTCTTAGGATTAAAATTCCAAATTCATAATAAATTAATGAAAATTTAGTGTGATAATATCAAGCCATTTCTAATAGTATATTAGATATATAATTTAAATTTTATCAGCTAACTGAAATAATTTAACATCAAAAAATAGTCTATTATGCCAATGCTTTCTTCGAAACAATGATCTTTAACAAGGTAGCCCATTGCAGCAAACAGCCTGTACCCAAAAATACTGCAGAAAAAAAGTTAGAGGATCGAAAGCCATTTAAAAGTTTTTTTCAGAATATTTTTAAGTAGTGTCAGCGGTCGCGCTAGGGTTACCGGGAAATTTTCAAATTGCATATTTTTGATTATTTTTTGTATGGGTTAAGGGAAGTCGGCTGCCCCGATAGGGGTCGCCGGAGAAATTTTTTTTGCGAATTTTTAAGACATTTCTTAAGAAAAATTGGCGATTTTTTGGTGTCGTGGGGCAAAAAGTATCATGGGTTTTAACTTTTAAAATTGGCACCAGCAGAGGGGAAGATATCAGCCCTAGCCAAGTCATAAACAACTTTTTCGGAAATGATCTGATCTGATCCTGATTCAAGGGGCTGGATCATCAAAAATGATCTGATCTGATCTGATCCGACCCTGGGATCAGGATCAGATCAGATCACGTTAGATCATGATCTGGATTAGATCAGATCAGATCATTCCGGATCACCAAAAAATGATCCAACCTCAAATTTCCCGCTTGAAAAATGAGACAATTTCTAATATAAATTGGCTACATAACATGAAATATGATTCAAGAATAAATAATTGTTTATATTCGCATACGTAAGTGATCAATTTAATTATTCAAAAGCAGGATTGCGCACGAGGGAGGTTGAGAAAATTCGGGGACGAATCGGAGATGGCCCAGTCGGGGTTCGAGGATAGGAAATTTGGGGATTGAGATGAGCAAAAAATTCTTTTTTTTTAAATTTTTTTTTTGTCTTTTTTAAATATTTAATTTAATTTTCAATGGAATTTTCCAGAGGGTTTTTTGGATAATACTGAAAATTTAATTGTTGGCGATCTCGATAGGGACTCCGAGGACAAATTTTGATTTGACACTTTTTCTCAAGAAAGTTTGTCTTTTTAAAGCATTTTTGTGAGCTGGTTGAGAAAAAATTTCAGTTTAAAAAAACGAAAAACGATATCCTTCCCATCTGGAAACATTAAGTTATTTCCCCCAATTTAAAATTTAATTGGAAATCACTACTAATCACAGGAGCAATATGTATGTTATTCAATTTTATATTGTGCCCTGATTTTTGCTAAAAATTCTGAATATTTTATCCAAAAATCCTAAATTTCAAAAAAAAGAACACTTTTGGGAAACATTGTATTTTGTGATGAAATTTTGAATTTTTGGGGAAAATTTCTATTTTTTGTCGAAAATTTTGGGGAAAAATCCAATTTTGCCGAAAATTTTGAGAAAAAATTCAATTTTTTGGTAAAAATTTTGAAAAATTGGATCATTTTCGGATCACTCAAAAAAGTGATCCGGACGTGATCTGATCTGATCCTGGGATTTCAAAAATGATCTGATCCTGATCTGATCCAGGAGCTTGGATCAGATCAGATCAGGATCAGATCATGGATCAGATCATAATTTGGTGGATCAGGACAACACTGCTCACATCGAAGCGAAACGGTCCAATACCATCCAAAGAGTACTCATCTTTGTCGGAGAAGAACCAGTGTGTGAATACGCAGATGTTATCCGTTCTCGATTTAACCACTGACTTGAGTCCAGTGTTTCCGATGATCCTCCAGGATCATGATCCAGGATGATCTGATCCATGATCTGATCTGATCTGATCTGATCTGATCCAAGGTCCCGGATCAGATCAGGATCAGATCATTTTTGAAACCTCTGGATCAGGATCAGATCATGTTTTGGATCATTTTTTCATGTGATCCAAAATGATCCAAAAATTTGCAATTTTTCGTTGAAAAATGGTCAATTTTGACCAAAATTTTGGCAATTTTTTGGCAAAATGTATGAAATTTTCGACCGATTATCCAAAGAATAATTTAATTTTTTTATTACAATTGATTATTTTAATTTTTATTCTGGAAAATTATCAAATGTCCAATATTCTTAGGAAAAAAGACCAAATTTAAAAATTTTTTGTGTTTTGTCGTACCCACTTCGCAAATCGACCACTTCGCTTCCTGCGAAGTAGTCTAAGCAAAAAATTGATCAATTTTTTTAAGGAAAGGACTAAAAATCCCAAAATTTTCTCCGGCGGCCCCTATCAGGACCGCCGGACTCTACCCTTTTGCGAAATGGTCTTAAGAAAAAATTGAGCAATTTTCTTAAGAGAAAGACCAAAAAATCTCAAAATTTTCTCCAGCGGCCCCTATCAGGACCGCCGGACTCTACCCTCCTTCGAAGTGGTATATTTTTAAAAGAAACGCAAAATTTGGGATTCGAGCCAGACTAAACTTCGTAAAAATTGAAAAATTTCTTCAAAAAGTGATTTTTTTAAGCAAAAATTGACCACTTCGCAAACGTAAAATAACAAATTTTCGGAAAAATTTGCTCCAGAAGGTGAATTTTGGCAAAAAAGACCACTTCGCAAAAAATTTTTGGCCGTCCCNACCCCCCCCCCCCTCCACTTCGCCGCAACCCTCGAGCCCGACCCCCTCCCTTGCCGAGGTATGAACAAAATGATGATTTACATCAAAGATTATCTTAAAAAAGCTGAATGTAAAGGCTAAGGGTTATGAAAACTTTTTTAGAGCTATAAAGAATTTTTCAAAAAAAAAATTTCCAAAACAATGATGGAAAAAATTTTTTAGATCATGATCCTAGGTGATCTGATCTGACTGATCCAGATCATGATCTGACGTGATCTGATCTGATCTGATCCTGATCCAGGGGGTCGGATCAGATCAGATCAGATCATTTTTGATGATCCAACATCCAGGATCAGATCAGGATCAGATCATTTTGAAAAATGAGGATCATCGGAAACACTGCTTGAGTCCCAAAGTAACAGAAGCCAGACAATTCCAGGACCTATCACCTGCTGGTTGGGAAATATAAAGTGTGGACGTTAAAAATGGTCAAATTGTGCAATAAAAAAGTGCCACTGTGGCCATCTTAAACCTAAAAGTTTTTAGGCCTCGTTAGATTAAAACTATAAAAGACAAAATTATGCAAATTTTTTTGTCAAATCTTTTGGTCCCATTAATCTTTTGAATACCATAATTTTCGATATTTTTAAAATTTTGAACTTTTCAAGGAATTCAAAAAAATAAAAAGCATAATTTTTAATCTTCTTAAAAAGGCCCAAAATCGGTGCAGGACTTTAATGCACAAAATTTAATGAAGTATTTATATTTTTGAAGATTTAAAGTAGAGATCGATCAAAAACAGTAGTACGTACACGAACTTCTGATGTAACGGTATGCGTATACTGGCTTATTGATGGCATGTGTGTACTCATGTATAGTATTTTTCTAGTATCCCTATCCATTGTTAAGTGATACTTGTACATGTTTTCTCAAAATGTCGATCTCTAATCTAAAGTCCCGCAATTTTGTCGCATTTTCCATCACAAATTTCTGCATTTTTGGCCAAAAATAGACAAATGCCGCATTTTAGGGGTTTGGAGTCGGTCACCTTAACATAATCAGCTCGAATTTTTTTCTTAAAAATTATTAGTTTATATTTCTGCCATTCTACCGTTTACATCACACCCACTGCTGGCGTTCTCGCACTTCACTCTTATCCCCATGCGCATCTTTGTCGAGTCCTCCCTGGCCATGCACCGAACCGGGTAAACGGCTAGCCCAAAGGTCAACCCGCGGACTCTGACTTTGACATTGCAGAGGCGCTTGCTGCTGGCCTCTCCGGGAGGACTCTTGCTGAACTCACGGAAGTTGTCAATGCGGAAGGTCAAAGTGCCAGCGGATTTGAACGAATCTGCTGGAGGAAAAGAAAAGTTCAAAAACAAAATTCATGAAAATGTTTCCATTTTCAAGTGAACAGATTGTTTGATGAAACTTTCAGGCGAAAGAAAATATTCAATAAAAAAATTTTCAGAAAAAGGGACCTGCTCTACCCTATCCTCTTTGTTTTGCCGAGATATAGGATGCTAAAAATTATACAAAGGGCTTATTCAGACCTGAAACTTTTGTAAAAAAGCTTGCTAGGCCATAACTTAAAGGCATAGATAAAATTATGCTCTATCTTTTTATCTTTCTTAAATTTTCAAACTTCTTTATTTTCTTTTTTTGCGATTTTAAAATTTTCTTAGAAATTGGAAAAACTAAAAAGGCTAAAAGTTCAACCATTTTTTGCATATATTTATTTATCTTTTATAGTTTTGGCTAGTAGCTTCTCATTTTTTGGTGAGAGTTGTAGCTGATTTTGAGTCTCAGCTAACTTTGAAACTTTGTATATGGTAGCTAAACATTTGACAAAGTTGGCACTTTTTTGAATATAAAATGAAGAACAAAAACTGTAAAACTGTTAAATAAGGTGTTTAGAATATATTCTGAAGGTGCGAAACATTGATTAATCTATAGTGAAACATCATCCAAACATCGGATGTGTTAACCATGTATGGAGCAACCAAATATGCTGAAACTTTCAGAACATGTGTCAGACAGGGTGACGATCCCTAAACGCCAAAAATAAGGCGCCGGCAATAAAAAATAAGGCAAAATTATGGCAAAATTTTTCAAAAATAAAGCAAAAAATAAGCCGCTCTTTAAATGCTTTAAAATATGTGTTAACAGATAAAAACAAATTTATACTTGATATTTCTCTGGTTGACACTTTTTTGAGCAATTCTGGTTTGGAAAGGAAGAGCTCATAAGCTTGAGAAAAATCAAAATCACGATTCAATTTGATAGAGACAAGTGAATTGAGGAGTTTCATTTCATCCGGTTGTTTCCAAACTGAGTTTCAACGTTTTTCGAGGCAAATTTTTTTGGAAGGAATTTTAACATGGGGGAAGGTAGGAACCGCCAGAGGAAATTTTTTCGGATTTTTGGCTTTTCCTTAAGAAAATTGAACCTTTTTTGCTTAGAAAATTTTCAGAAGTAATATCACGGTATTAAGAGGTATCGGCTTCCCCAATAGGGGCCGCCGGAGAAAATTTTGAGGATTTGGGCTCTCTTCCATGAGAAAATTGACCAAGATTTTGATAAATTGCCCAATTTTCTAGTCAAAAATGATTGATTTTGGCAAAAAATTAAAAAAAAATGTAAAATAAGGCAAATGAAGGAATTAAAGCAAAAATAAGGCAAGGACCCCTTTTTAAGGCAAATGCCTGAAAAATAAGGTAAAATCGTCACCCAAAAAGGTAAAATCGTCAGATATCCTAAATAAACGGTTTAGGCATTTGTTTTTGTTTTCCAAATCATCTGAGTTTGGCAAAAAACGAATACACCACATATACTAATTAGTAATTACTATTATTATGTTCAAATTTACCTGTATCCTCCATTTTGGCCTTTTTGTTGGCTAGAGGCAAACAATGGGTGTGTGTTGAGTTGGAGGTTGACATCGCTCCGATTATGATGATTATGATTATGGTAACGACTAATTCCACGCTTTAATTATTCTAAGGAGATTTTTTAATTTTTCACATTGTTTCAGCCCATTGCTAGGATGTCAAAAAAATGCCATTAGGGGCGTTAAAAAAACCACCACTTGGGTCAATCCCTTCATGAATTTTTTGAAAATTATAAATTATTTTTAAACCTAATCTATTCCTAAAGAATATGAAGAAATTTTAACATCCTGATCATTGGCAAAATTAATTGAGGAAAACTCTTTTTTAATAGAAACTTATAGAAATTAGGTTATTTAGTAGTGGCATTCAGAAAAACATCATAAATTGAGGAAAATTTAAATTTTGAGTTAATGTATATGGACTCTAGTTCTGAAATTTTTGAAAAAAATTTCTTCCTTGCCTATATGAACGTAAGTCGTACAGAAAATTTTATTAAAAATAGATCAAAAATATGCTATATGTAGAATGAACTTATTTATGGCCCATTGGAAAAAATATTGCAAATTGAAAAATAGTGAAATTTTTGCCAAACCTTTTTTGTAGCTGGCCATTTAAGGCTCATTTTGTAGTATATTTTTGCTTCATTTTTTTATAATAAAATGGTCTTTCCATGTTCTGCTTGAACCGAGTTATGACGTTTGGTCTCCAGTTGTCGCGTCAGGGTTTTTTAATCCTATCCATTCATTAAGGCAATTTTCCCAGAATGGATCATACATTGGGCGGGACAGTTGACTACAAAAAAAGAATTAAAAATATGTATAAGATCGCCCAATTTTTAAATATGAGTTTTGCCGCTTTATGGCATTTTACTACAAGTGTGTTCATTAGTGAGATGGAAATGCGCTAAAATGTGAAAAGCTACATTGAAAATGAAGAGAAAATCCCTGATTTTGTGACCCAGATTAGAAAAAAATATTAGGTCCAAAAATTAGGCCTACTTTTTAATGTTATAGAGTATGGTTGAATAAATGATTTAAAAAAGCACCAGCGGGGTCTGGATTGAAAATTCGGAAATTATTCAAAAAAAATCTCTTTAACGTTATTATGACTTAATTACTTTATTAAAATAGGTATTCAGATCGGTATCAAAAATGACTTGGAATATTTTTTGATAAAATAATTGGTAGGAATTTTTACATATCACAGATTTTATATTAAAAAAATAATATCTATTTTTCCCGGCAAGCAGAGCATGGATCGACTGCCAGATGTGCCTTTGGTCAGTTTTTCATTGATTAATAAAAAACTTTAATAGAAAATTCAGCTGATGATCTTTGGCTTCATCGACGATTATCGAGAAAAGGCAAGACTCGAGCGAGTTTGTAAACGCTGGCAGAAATTGTTGAAAAAGTATGGATGGAAACATGTCCGACGAATTAAATTGGTCTGTTTTCTTAAATTTTGATTTTTTGAATTTTTATATTGTTGAAGGATAAGGCGCATTGGATCGGCCCGATTGGGTCTCGCTGTGGTGCTCACTTGGTCGAGTGCAGTTTTGGGGTGGACATTGACACCACATTGGTCTGTAAAATTTTCAAAACCCAATTTAAAAAAATCGCACTTTTTAAATTTTCAGATTGGTCTTATCGAAAAATACATTACCGCTCTAAAGCACCTGGAATTGCATTCTGACAAACCGTCGGATTTAAATGCGCTGGAATCGTTCCGGAGACTAGGCGGCCGTTTCCGCAGTTTGAATTTTTCCGCTCCGGTTTGCTTCTTGAATATTAGTCTTGTTTGTAAAATCAACTAAATTTTAAATTTCTATTTTACAAATATGTAATTGAATTTGATATAAAAACAGCAAAAAAATTAACTAGATAAGCCAGACCCATTCGAATTGTTTGTCTATGAAAAAATTTTGGCCCCCCCTCCTCAAGACGATCATAAATTCTTTCAAAACTAAATTTTCAAACTTATTAATCGTGATTTATAAGTTTACAACTATTGATTATTAATATTTATTATTATTTTTATTTTTTAGCTTGAAAAACCCCAAGGCTTTTTGAACTATCAATTTTTGCGCCATTTCCCTGCTCTACAACACCTTGGCCTTCAATTTCTCAGCCAACAAGATATCAATTCTCTGCCCAGTCACTTGTCTGCCGGTCTCCGATCATTGTACCTGCGCAATATCAATTTTATAGATTTCAGGTATACAATTTACATGTAATGCATTGACTATTATAAGGGAAGGGGATCTAATCTAATTTTCTAAAATTACAATATATCAAACATGGAGAAATAAGACCAAAAATTTTTGTTACTTTTGAAATTTTTGCCAAGTTTGTTAAAAACGGGAGCAAATTAAAATTGATTGGAGAATTGAGACACTTAAGAACCAGACATTTTAGCAGGACCATTCTTAATAACTTGGCTCAAAGATAATCTAAAAAATGAATTTGAATCTACATAAAATAGAATTAGCGAAGAGCCTAAAGGCCATTATTCGAATTAGATCCCTGTTATTATACAATATGACCGATATTCTCTTTGTCGCCATTTTTTTTAAATTAGGTATTAATCGAGTGGGTTTCGGCTCATTTGTAGCTAATTGTATTTAAAATGGCAAAAAAAAAATTGTAAATTAATATTTTTGAAGAGCAAATGAAATGAGAATGGTTAATTAGCTAATGATAGTGACTCTCTTCCGTCTTTTCCAATTCATGCTTGTAAGTTGTAATAACCAATATGGTTCCATTCTAGCGGATCTCTAACGCACAAATAATGCAGAGAAAAACTATCATATGTATGTTGTAGCCGATTCTGAATTTTCAGCCGATTCTGAATCTGGGAGCCAAACATTTGCCAAACATGACACTTTTTACATAGAAACTCAACAACTCAATATCTAAAACATTAGTTTGGGGGGTCTACAACATATTCTGAAAGTTTTAAAAAATTTTGTTCATCTGAACATGGTCAAAACATCATCCGAACATCAAAACATCGATAAAATGTTCGGATGATGTTTTGACCATGTTCGGATGAACAAAATTTTTTGAAACTTTCAGAATATGTTGTAGACCCCCCAAACTAATGTTTTTGATGTTCGGTTCTCGATCGATCAGCGGATGTTTGGCCGCAGATTCAGAATAGGCTGAAATTCAGAATCGGCTACAATATGTATAACCTTGCATTGCAATGATTATTTAAGGGATCATTCGCTTATTGGAGGTATAAATTTAAGCCCGTTTCAGTTGACGCTACAAAGTATATCGCGTCATGATTTGATGAGTGAATTCTATTTATTTGTGGTAAAAAATTCTATTTATTTGTGGAAAGGCACAAAAAATTAGAATTTCAATTTTTTGTCATATTTTAGTAAATTCGGTGTTATTAAAGATTACTATTTTTTATTAATAACCTTTAACCCGGACTTGGAACAGGTTTTGACAAATATACAAGGACATTCTCCGGGGCTCCTTGCACTCTGTTTGTTCGACATTGACGTGACACAGCAGATGCTATGCCGAATTTCCCAGTTAAAAAGGTTAACTTTTTTGATCTGAAAAAGAATTTTTTACGAATTAGAACAGGATCTAGGAATTTGATAGCTTCACAAAGATTTATGCACGCATAAGGATTTGTTATAAAACGATTACAAAAGCCCAAAATTTCATAAATTTTTACTTTTTTTAAATTTCAGTCTTCATTTCCTCTACATTAATTTGGCCGAAGACTTTACGGATTCCGAATTATTGTGCTCATTTATGAATAATTTGCCGCAACTACGTGTTCTCAACCTGACTCTATATTACTATCAGGTCAAATTCTAATGGAAAAGGCAAATAATATATTAAATGATTATTAGATGATATCAAATGCTTTTGAAATTTTAAGTAACGCAAGAAATATAACACACAACTAATAAGAGCTTTTTACAAAAATCTTAACTGATTATCAAAAAATTCGAGAAAATGAATTAAGGATTTATTTAATAGATCTGTTAATTATATTTTTATCCTACCGGGAGGCGTTAAAAACATTAAAAATAATTCGAAATTTTTGGTAGTGTCAGCTTTTGTTACTAAATTAGTATATTTTGGCCAGCTGTAATTTTTTCACAAAGGTCCTTTTTAAACGTAATATAGCTAATTGCTTATAGGTGGCTAAATTTTTACAATATTATTTTGACTTCAAAGGTATTTCTCTAAGTTTTAGGTTTGAAAATAGTTATAAATAAATTTCCTCAAATATCGGGTCTCAAGGATGGCATTATATTGTTCTCTACAATGTACTTTCTCATTTTTTCACTTTTACGCTAATTTTGCGGCTTAGTTGCAGTTTAACCGTCCAATCGCAGAATAACCGTCCGATAAAAAGTTTAACCGTCCTATCAACTTTTAACCGTCCCATCACAGTTTAACCGTCCCAACAAATTTTTAGCCGTCCCATCACAGTTTAACCGTCCCATTAAATTTTTAACCGTCCCATCAATAAAATCACTTTTAGTAACAGAAATCAACAAATTATTAATAACAACAACAATTAAAAGGGATATTGTTCACGCATTTCTTCTAGAATGTGTTGGAAAAATCTTCAAAACATGTATTGGAAAAGATAAGTGGGAGTGGGTAACAATTCCGTATTCGATCCATGAAGATGACGTAATCCATCCTTTAGACCTTTCCAGGTGGCCTCTATTGATTGGGTGTGAACATTCCGGTCCCCAGGGTCCAAAAAATTTAGACGATGGTTAACCCATCTGTGAGTAAAGAGTAAACTGTAGCTGTAGAGCTCTAATACCACCATAAGAGCGCCACCCATCCGACACTNGACACTATCGTACTCCCCGGTTCGACATGTTCCGCGATTTTAGTATTTATATTCTGTTGACACAAAATAATTTGAATGTGGTTGGATTGTTAAAAATTTGATGGGACGGTTAAACTGTGATGGGACGGCTAAAAATTTATTGGGACGGTTAAACTGTGATGGGACGGTTAAAAGTTTAATGGGACGGTTAAACTGTGATGGGACGGTTAATCTGCGAAGGGACGGTTAATCTACGAAGGGACGGTTAAACTGCAACTAATTTTGCATTAATTTTTACTTGAATTTATTATAATTTCAGCACCTTTCGGAGGTGATCAAGTCACAGTCCTTCGTCGGTCTTGAACATCTCTCGCTTTTTCTTGATGAATTTGACTACCCTTATGAACCCATTGGTCTCCTGTCCACATTTGCGCCCCGTCTCCGCTCTCTTAAAGTGGACTTCTTGCCTTTGGATTTATTTGATAAGACCAACAGAATTGGAACTGAAATATTGAAAATTGCCCAGAACAACATTTTGGAGGTATAGGACGGTATAGTGCTTTGGTGCCAATTCCAAAAAAAAAATCCTTTTTAGACCTCGTTAGATCAATTATATTAAAGGCAAAACTGTGCAAAATTTGATTCGAAAATTTTTCTCATAATTTTTATGTTAGATTTTCTCTCCCTTGAAACGTAAATAGGGTTTAAAATTTTGAGTTTCAGGAAAAGATCGGTCCAATTTATCGTAAAATCGGAAAGGGTAGTTGAAAAATTCTTTTTTTTTCTTTTTTAACTCCCCATTTACCAGTTTTTATCGTCCTAGCAATAATCCATATTTTCCAAATGATAATGCCGATCTGGCTCACAACAATGGCTAAATCTTCAAAAGCTCATAGTTATTTCAAGAGTTTAATGTCTAAAAATGTAAATTAGTTTAAAACTAAACCAATAAATTTTCCAAAAAAAATACAACGGAATTTAATGAAGTTTATGAAGTTTTTTGTTTATACATTTGCTTATATACATAACCTTTAATATTATTTAGTATCTGAATGTCCCATTTGCTTATTTTACAATTGAGGAGTTAGACAAGCTTGTTCGCCTGTGCCCGGTTAGTCAAAAATTATAAAAAATATGGTGATAGGGATTGGTATCCGTCTGATTTTCGGATATCGTTTTTTTCTGTGCCTTTTTATGTCTTAAGTGGCCAAACAGGGCGTTAAAAAAAGTGGCCGTTGGCCAGTCTGGCCAAAAACTTTTTTGTAGGATTGTAGGACTAGCTAGGCCGAAAGTATAAAAAAGCAATGGGCAAAATTTTCTGCTCTATCTCTGGTATTTTTAATTTTTCAAAAACCGAACAAAAAAGTTCGAAGTACCAAAATATTGAAAATAGGGTTTTCGCGAAAATTACGAACTTTCTGTTCGAATTTTGAAAAATTGAAAATACCTTTTGATAGACTTTAGATCTAGCCAGTTCTATAAAAAAAAGTTTTTTGGTAAGACTGGCCACATTAGCCAATTTGTAAAGACCCAGCACCGTTTTTTCCGCCAAATATCCCAAAAATTAATTGGGTCTTATTTACTATTAGACGCCTGCATAAGTAAATTATTTACTATTAGACGCCTGCATAAGTAAAAAAATTGAACTATACGGAGATATCTTCCGTTTTAGTTCACCGCCGTAGTATCAAGACACGATTAAATATCATTTTGCCAACTAAAATTCCCTTCAGAACTTAAAAACTCTCGGTGTCAAACTGTTGAAAAATGCACAATTGTCCGAAGTTGCCGAATTGCGGCATGTTGTGGTGGAT
The DNA here is from genome assembly GCA_001026735.1 of Rotylenchulus reniformis. Lineage (NCBI taxonomy): Eukaryota > Metazoa > Nematoda > Chromadorea > Rhabditida > Hoplolaimidae > Rotylenchulus > Rotylenchulus reniformis. The sequence continues at coordinate 63,657 of LDKF01000181.1, read as the reverse complement.
CAGTGGCGCGCGGGTATAAGGAAGCACTTGCCGCTTCGAGTAGGGGAAGGGGGTCAATATCAATATGACATTTTGGTTATATTTCGAATTAATCGTGTATTTTTATACTATTTAGAAAATGTAAGGAAAACAATCCTCATGCAAATTAAGTCATCGCCCTTATAAAATGTTCAAAAAAAATACTCGTGAAAATTTAAGGGATCATAGACCAAATGAATTCTTACCAATCCTGGCTCCGTCTCAGGTCTGGATCTATGATCAGTCTGATTCTGCTTTCTTCCGGAACCCGGACCCTTTCCTGATCATCCGCACGGCTCACGGAGTTGGTTTTGCGCCACCGAATCCGCTGCTGGACAACCTCTTCCGGGACCTGGTGTTCAACAGCGCCGACTCAGGAGGGACACCGTAAGTTGGAGGGGCCTAAGTGTGGTGGCACATTTGCGGCCCAAATATTTGAGCCCAGACATTTGAGACTCAAAACATAAGTCATCATTAGGACAATTGAAAATAAAACAAATAAATGAAAAATAGAAAGTTCTCTCAAATTAAAAATTTATCATTATGGGAAATTTGTGCCCCAGTATTTTGCGGCCCAAATACTTGTGGCCCCCTCCCACCCCGGGACTGGTAGAACTTTATAAAATTCTAAATTTGGTCGAATTTTGGGGAATGACAGAAATATAAAAAATGAAAATTAAATATTCATTTAAGCTTATTTGTGATGGGTGAAGACTACTACAGTTGATGGTGATGATCATCTGCACCGGCGTATTGACATTTGACAATGAAGAATGAAAATCTTAGCAATTTTGACCATTCTTTTTCAAATTTGATTTTTTCATTAATTTAAAATAAATTGCCTTTTAAACTTATCCTTTGGGTAAAATTTGAGGATAAACTCGAGAAAGGGGTCAAAGCTCACAAAATCAGGAAAGTGCAGAAAAAAATTTTTTGTGACCATGGTTAGTTTTTTTAAAGATAAATTTGGTAAAAAAAGCGCGTAAAATATGGACTTAAAGGGTTTAAAATTGTTTTTTCAAAAGTGTAAATCTAATAAAATTACTAAAAATAAAGTGCCAAACTTTGTTAGTCTTGTATTATTTTTTTATTCGGGTACAGAAGATTTAAAAAACATTTCTAACGTATCAATCTAATAAAAAAAAATAAATATTTTGAAAACTGCAAGGAGAATTTTTTGTGGGTATTATCCTCATTAGGCACCCAACATCCTATTTAAACAATTATTTTTCAATTTTTTAAACTATTAACAAAATTGTATAAATCCTAACATTAGAAGGCATCAAATTGTAAAAGTGTTTTGAACTTTATCGTCTTAGTTTTGTTAAACTTAAAAAGTTAGAAATATATGATTTCAAGATGTAACATATTGATCAAACCAACATCCCAATCAACAAATCATTCAATTTGCAAAAGGGGTACTATCAGTCCATCTTCAACAGGTGCACGGAAGGAATAGACAAGGGAGGCCTCCAAATGGAGGTTATCGTGGTAAAACTGATCGGTCGTGGCCAAATCCGCAATCGGACAGCGCCGGAGGTGGTAATAGTTGAACACGGGCAATTTGTGGGGGAAGGAGCTCAGGTGAAGCGCCTCTCCGGTGGGCGGGTGTTCGATGTGGAAGGGCACCTGGGCGGAGATAAGGATCAGCATCGATATTCGTGATTTATAATGCATTAAAAATAAATTGCTGAAATTAAGCCAAAAGCATCATCAAATGATTCGGGTAAATCTATTCTAATGGGAAAGTTAAATAAAGGCATTTAAGAACTGGCATTGGTCGAAATTTACAATCACTCCGTCGGGTGAATTTTTCCGCCAAATTGCGGCCAAAACTCCGAAAATGGTCAAAATAATTCCTTTGATGATCGAATTCTCTCGAGGAATTCGGAATTTTAGCGGTTAAAAAGTGCCAAAACTAATGGGCCAAATGCCTAAATTTGATTAACCAAATTGTCATAGTGAAAAAAAATCAAAAAATTAATGTATTAAATGAGGAACAAATTAATTGGAAAATCACCAATGGATTCTTCTCTTCTTCAATCAGTTGTCCAAATTGCCCAGGTCACTAGAAGGGTGAAAGAATTTTTTAATGCAAAAGGTGAAAATTTGGAATTATTGGCTCAAAATAAAAAAAAAATTGAAAATCATTTTGCAACAAAAACTCACGGCACTGAATCCATTACTCGGGCCCAAAACTGGCGCAACATTGTCTGGCTGATGCTCTCCGGTGAGTAGTGTTCCCGGGTCTGGACCTTGCTGTTCTCTCCAAATTCCATTGCGATCGGACACTGCGAGAATATTTCAAGCTCCAAAGGCCCTTCAATGTTCTGCATAAGCGTTTTCAGCTTCTCCAGTTCATCGGGAGTGTGATTATGCAGGATCGCGCAAGTTAACTTGTGCAACCTCTGTATGATTGAATTAAAAAAAGTTAAAAAGGCACTCCAAATTTGTGATCTTATATAGTCAAGATTTTTGATATTTTTACATTCAATTTCATAAAAACTTCAGACCTGAAATATTCTTTAGTTAAAAAGCAAAAAATGATTTGACAAAAAACAAATCCTTAATCCTCTCGAAACATACAGGATTAAATTGGATTAGCTTTGTGACGAACTCAACAGTTAGCGGCAATACTTGAGGTAGATGTAGGTACTGCAAATCAACAAAAATATATATTTTACAAATATTTTAAATTAATTTCGCTATATTACTTTTAATTTCTTATCTTAATGTAATTTTAAATCTTTCCATGATTATTTATTAAGCTTTTTTCAAGCTTTTCACATCGCATAAATGTTTAAATAATAAAACAATTTTTCATATGACTTTTCTTTAAATTTTCATGGTATCCCTTTTCACTTACTATCCTAACCTCAATGATCAATATTTTTTATTTTTCTAAAATTTTATCTGTTTTTCATTGACCTCAACAGTGCCCTTGGCATTCAATCCATTAATTGCGGCCAAAATTTGCATGATTAGCAGGTCACTGTTGTAATAGCATAAATGGCCGATGGACAACGAGCGTAAATGCGCAAGTAAGAACACCGATTGGAGCGCGGACATTAGCCTGTAAAAAGTGAAATAGGTGGATATTTTGGTTAAAAAGATGGTTTCACGGAATACCCAAACTGACAGAACTAAAAAGATCGGAACCGATCTTCACTCAGAAGAGAGGCTCATTTTCCCGCCAAACGGAGAATTTATTTATACATATATTTGATTCACTTAGACTTTTGGCTGCATCAGTGCAAAATTCCAGGCCCATATAAAGAAAATGATTCGAGAAGTGAGAGACATCGATTTTATGAAGAAAATTCCTTATTATTTATTGTAATTTGTTTTGAGAAAAATGAATGAGTAGGAAAAAAGAAAAAAGGGACAATATACTAGTAGGTCTTAATGAAACCTGCCTTCGCGCATAAAATAAAGTAGTTAAAATAAAAATGTGGAATTTTTTGCGCTGATTTTGGTGAACATTGAAGCAACAGTATATCCATATTTTGATTTTTTATTATTTTTCAGATAATAAATTTGCATTACGCACAATTCTCCTTGGGAAAAGCAGTCGATGATGCCAATGCCACAGTGCTCTAATTGGGGACAATGCTTGGCAATCAGTTGGAGAATCTGTGTAAATTTTTGAATGATAAATAAATTTAAATGAATTCTGGACTGATAATTATTAGTCCAATAAATGTTAGTGATGATAAACAGAGCCCCAACAAATATGAAAATTGGTTAGTAGATGACAAAAATAGTGCTGATAAAAAGTGGGATTGATAAAATATATTTTGAAATAATAGAATTTTTCTTCTCAGGGCTAAAAATTGATAAAGTATATTTTGAAATAATAGAATTTTTATTCTCAGGGCTAAAAATTGATAAAGTATATTTTGAAATAATAGAATTTTTATTCTCAGGGCTAAAAATTGATAAAGTATATTTTGAAATAATAGAATTTTTATTCTCAGGGCTAAAAATTGATAAAGTATATTTTGAAATAATAGAATTTTTATTCTCAGGGCTAAAAATTGTCGGTACTCACTCTTGAATCTGCGACATCCAGTAACAGTGCACTCAACTGTGCACCAATCTTTGCCAATGAGTTGCCAAATACATTGGCATCGGACGGATCGAAAGAGAGTCGAAGGTATAAAAGCCTGTCAATGTCAGTAGGATATGCAGTATAATATATAATACATTCTTAGAATCAATGAATGCGATTAAATAATCAAATTTTTTCATGTTGATTGATCACACGGTCATAGTTTTACGTAAATATCAATAGTGAAATTTAATTATCTAAGATAAACAAATCGTCAATTGAATGAACCTAATGTACTAATACTATAAATTCTCTATTATAAGACCGCCATAGACGGGATTGATGCTAAAAAAGTGTTGTTTATCATTTTTTAATTAAATTGAAGTTATTTAATATATATTTTTAAAAAATGAAGTTATTTAATATTTTTCAGATTGTAAACAAAAAAGTTGCTATTGCTAGAAATGAAAATCTGTAATCCTTTTTTTAAAAGCCATATTTCTCTACAATTGAGAGGAAAATTAAAGTGAATGAATAAGAAACATTCAATAAAATATAAAGAAGTTTTCTTTTTTTAAATAATAAGATACTTTTGATTCCGAGAAAAATACCAAGTGTATTTCTTAAATTGCCATAAGCTTTGTTTTTGGATTATTGATATCTAAGGATATTACTTGCATCAAAATAAAAAATTAGATATAATTTTATTCCATCGGTGGTGTTTTTATGTTTGGTTTTATGTCTATTTTATAAAAAAATTATTTTCAAGGAAAAATGCATCTGGCAATTTTGGACAAATGATATAACATCACTCTTTTTTATCAGTCGTTCCTTCTACGACTGATTGTGAGGTTGAAAAATATAAGGCCCTTCTACTGTAAGGCCTCCCTCTCGTGCTGAGTCGTTTCAGCCAAAAGTGCCATAATGGGCGTTTCAGCCAAAAGTTCCAAAATAGAAAAGTAGTCCCTAAAAACTTTTTTGTAAGACAAGTTAGACAAAAAGTATAAATAGCAAAGTTGTTCAGAATTTTATGCTGATTCTGATGGTATAAAAATTATTTCAAATTTTCGGTCAAAAAGTCGAAATTTTTCAGTTATATTGAAAATTAAGCTTTTTCCTAAAAATTTCGACATTTTGACCGAAAATTCGAAACAATTTTTATAGCTTCAGAATCAGCATAAAATTCTGAACAAATTTGCGATTTATAGTTTTTGTCTAACTTCTCTAACAAAAAAGTTTTTAGGGACTACTTTTCTATTCTGGCACTTTTGGCTGAAACGCCCATTATGGCACTTTTGGTTGAAACGACATAGCACCCCTCCCTCTATTGTATAAGCTCCCCTTCGACCGAGATTGAAAAATATAAGCTTAGGCCTTTTAGAGAGGATTTATGGTAGGTTATTCCTACTAGAGTAACCTACAATTTCTTTCTAATCCTGCTGACCAGCGACATTCATTAAACCTAGTGACTTCGATCAACGACCACTTCTGCTCAAAATATTGTTCTCCAAAAATCCTATGTTTTCAGCAATCGCTAATTCTGATCGATGTCTTTAATAGAGATTAAATTATTTGAATCCATGCCAAAACCCACCTTTCAAATCGGGCCAGCTTTGCCAATGATTGCTCGCTGACCTTAAGGCACTTCGGCAACATCAATATGGCGAGTTGGGGACAACACGAGATGATGAGTTCGAGCAGTTCATCGATAAGGCCGCTGTCCCGCATCCGCTGTTTCGATGCATTTTCGAATGAAATATGCAGCGAGCGGAGGGAGGAGGGCAATGCCCCAAGGCACAACGAATCTCTCCGAGAACTGTACAACGGAACGCGCAGTGCTTGCAGAGATATGTTATTGATGCGCAACTCTCCAATCCCACGATAGTCCTATAATTTTTAGTAATTTGAATGAGATGCATAGATATCTTTTGCGATTTAATTTGTAAATAATAAAAAGTCCCAATAATAGAAAAACATCTTTTCGGATTATAAATTCAAAGATAAATTTTAATGGCGTTGGATTTTATCTTTTTAATTACAAAATGCCAATCTTTAGTAATAACTGTAGATTTTTCAAAAAAAAAACGTCCTCATTTCGCTCCAAAAAACGCCGAAGAAGGCCTGATAAGAGCACATTTCTTTTAAATTTTTAAAAGAAAGGGGGAAGGGCAAGGTTCGTATACAGAATAAAAGAGAATAAAATTGTAAAGAATTTTTGTAAAGGAATGATTTCAGTTTTTCAAAAATTATCCGCTTGTCGTACATATTTTATTCCGGAAGAGAAATTTTTGGCCAAAATAAAATCACTAAAAGAATATATAAATATATAAGAATTTTTTGAATGTGATAACCCTTATTTACAGCCAGAACAACCGCCGGTACGGTACCTTTATGAAGTTTAAACTATTTAAAATTTAAAAGTGCAAAAACCATATGAGCTAAAATCAATCATTTTAAGGTTAGACTTTGGTTACTGGGAACATTTGCATATGATTTTTCAATTTTTTTTATTCTGCTCTTCCTAGAAAATTCTTCACCACCATTCATTCTGAAATTGATCCATCTACTTATTACTTATTATTTATTTCTATGCCCCATAACTCACAATGTCGGAGAAGTGAATGCTCTGCAGATGCGTTAAGTTGTCCGCAACCGCGCGCAACGTGTCGGACCCCACGCATCGGTCAAAGCGCAAATGACGCAAATTACGCATCATGGGCCACTGTTCAACTTTGAATTCCCCAATCGCCAGAACGCTTAACTCGCGTAGATATGGAGTAGAACGACCGATCAGCGCCCGGTACTTGGCCTTCTTAAAATGAATTGATGATCCAAAAATAAAAGACAAAAAGGGAGCAAAAATAATTCCATTCCAATCAAAATAAACAATTAACAATTTTATTCATCATAAAATTTAATTCCAACCGTTTTATCGCTTTGCTTCTCAAACTCCTTCTTTTCAAGCATCAGCTTCCTGAATTCGGTCCATGCATGTTTCTGGGCAATTTGCCGCCATTTTCGGCAAACTCTCTCTACCCGAACACGCTCATCGGGCGAAAGAAAGGCGAAAATGTGGGCCTAAATTTTGTTCCAAAATCGTAAAAAAACCATTTAGCGAGCTCATGGAAACAAAAAAATAAAAAATTTAAAAAAATGCATTAACAGAGTGAACACTAATTACTTAATAATGAGTTCTATTTTATATTCAAAATACTAATTTGTAAATTCCGATATACAAAAAATTCCGAGAAAAAATTTTCTACTTGCTTTATGCGTTAGTCATCGGTGGATCAACCGCCATTTTGGTCAGCCAAATTTTCATACTAGGACAAACCTGTAAATGTAAAACCCCTATAAGTATAGGCTATAAACTAATCTTAAACTTTTTTGAAATTTCTATATTCTTTTTTGGATTTCTAAAAAAATTCTAAAAATTCGAAACTGAAAACAAAAAATCGAGCTTAATTTTCTGCATTATAAACCTTTTAAATAATAAAAACTAACTCATTTCATTTACCGATGCACGTTGAAAAAAAGAGAATAATAATTTATCCTAATATGGTTTTTAAATTTGGCTGACCAAAATGGCGCTTGATCCACCGATGACACGCTCTTAAAGCTTGTAGAAAATTATTTTAAAATAAATTTTTTTCGATACCTCGTTAAGTAAAGTATCATAAAATGCTTAGTGATTACCAATGATAGATCGGCTAAATCGTTAATGGATGTAGATGTGGTCGACATTTAGGTTAAATGCTCTGAAATATAAAATAATATATAAAATAATATGAAAATATTTTTGAATGGCCTAGCCGTAGAAGATTTTTTGGATATGGGAGATTTTGCTTGTGTGAGAGGGAGTTCAAATTAAAGTCGTGTAGAATCATAGATTGTTGGATAATGACGCGAATGTTTTTAGCGTTATTTACCCATTCAAACCACGACTTTCCCTCTTCCCATAATGTTTGTATTTTTTCTATTCCAGCAGATATCAGTATTATTCATTCAGTACATTTTCCTAATTTCCTTGAAAAACTGCTAATTATTTGTCTAATAAATTTTTGGCAATTGTTATAACTTATAATATAACACTAAACGAAAGATGGGTCTTTTTTTAAATAAGGTTACCTATCCGAACCGACAGGAAAAACATTAAAACCAGGAATTGCATAAAACCTTTTGATATATAGTATATAGACATGTATATATATCAATACTAGACTCATTTGCATAAATATTTTTCAGAAATTAACTAATATATGTCCTATCTTTGAAACCAATAAATAATCCCAATCAAAGCGATGGATGAGGAATGTGACTTTGAATTGGTGGATGGTTCGGCCGCTACTGACGAGCATGACAATGGCACCAAAAATTCGGTGGCGGTCAAATGGTTTCGCCATGAAACGGGCCAATGGCGACGCTTCAACTGCCAGCCGTGGACCTACACTGCTCTAATGGCCCAAGTGCGAACAATTGAACCCAACTTCCGAGGCCAACTGTTCTATCGAGGTTTTTGAAAAGGCATTAACCACAAACATATTTCGGGGTTAAAAAAGATATTTTGATATAGAAAAAGCTCCGGAGCCGGAGCAAAAGTTTTTGGAGATCCAAGAGCCAAAATTTCCCATTTCTGGATGAGTCTCTGATCACTTCAAAATAATTTATAAAATATTGCTTAATTCCATTCTACTTCTAAATTATGAATTAAATTTTATTCTGCGAATTGACATTTTGTCAAGCTGTGCGTTGCTAAAAGTACAAGAAATTATTGGGAAAAACAAGGTAGCTAACACCGATTTTTATGTTATACCAATGTGACTGCTTAGCTGATCATGTGATTTTATATACGGACCAAAAAAAAGTTGGAATTCTAGAGTTCCATTTTGCAGTTAAAATGTATATAAGTGATCTTTCTCTATTTTACTTAAGTATATAAAGAGAATTAAAAAAGGAAATAGTGCAGCAGTCAATTAGAGTTAAAGAAATAATAATTACGAGAACATGGACATCGATCATAATTCGTTTCAAGCAGCAATAATGTCGTGTAGATCAGACATAAAAAATGGTGAGAGATAATGATGAAAGGCATTTACCGAAAATCGTTCCAATATATAATAACAAAAAAAGAATTCAAAATCCAATAACATGCATTTTAATCCCGACTGACAAAAATGGGGGTGGATCTAGATGACTGGAATTTTGATTTATTGTTTTTGTATTTCGTTTATAGACATCGATGGAGACGCGATCGTTTTTGACACCGAAACCGAAGTGCAAACAATGCTCTTGTACCATCGCGAACAGCTGAAGACGGACACAATAAAACTCGAATCAAAAGGTTTTTTTATAAGTATTAATCTTCTAAAATGATAATTGTACAAATTTATCCAAATAATCAAAATTATCGTTATCATCTTTTGAAAAGGGTTTCTTAATTTTTTAGGATGGCTCTAAGTTCCTAGCGCCATAAAGGCCCATAAATATACCAATCTAGGTAATAAATGTATTCGGCGTTTTCAAAATATTTTTAAGAGTTGCTGAAGAAAGATGACGAGCAAAAATTTTCAAAGAACAACGGAACTGTTGTGGATGATTTTGCCGATTTTGATTGGAAAGATCATTTTCAGGTTTTGCCCATTTTTCACATTATTCGTTACTTATAGCTAGAGACCGGATTTTTAGTTTATAAACTATTTTTTATTTTCATTTATTTAGCGGAATATGCACGAAAAACATGTTTTAGATGGTTTTGAAACATTTTAAAGATATTTTTTTAATTATAAGAATTTTTGGATCTTTTTTGGGCCAAAATTCCTTCATAAAAATGTAATAAAATGGGATAAAAAACTTTTTGGCCCTTTTTTGGCTTTAGCAACTATTTGGGGTAAAAAACTAAAATAGTTAACTATTTCTGTGTTTTTAGCAACTAAAAATCCGGTCACTAGTCTCTACAGTCTAAATGTCCGCTTAGGACAACTTTTAAATATCTAGTATGGCTATTGTATCTGGGCTAATGGATCCATATCCAGTATGATTACTGGATTTTTTTGACAATCTCTAAATGGATTTAAATTAGCTACTTAAAGAATATTGAAGTGTTAGAAGTTTAAACGCATTTATTTTAACGCTTTATGCTGACAGTTTTTTCCTTACTCTAATATAATAAATTATATAACGAGTTGAAAATTTAGTTCTGGTTTTTTTGACTTGGAATTCAATGAAAAATTTGAAAAATCAAATAAAAGATGATTTCACTATTCTGAAGGCTAAGAAACTAAAGACCAGAAAATATATCCACCGATAAATTAACTGATCGAGGGGTCGTGGCAGAATAAGAATGCCAACCCGGCGGAACGCAACACCAGCCATATAAACACCACCGCTGGCGGCACTCATCGACAGTCCGACAAACCCGAGCAATACAAATGCATGCATTGCACACACATAAGTCGCAGCAAGTGGAGCAGTGGGAGCACGCAAAACTGCACATCCCCAAGCTCACATGCGAGCTGTGCGGTTTTGTGACGGAGTACCAGCACCACATGGAGTACCACTACCGCAACGGACCGAAGCCGTTCAAGTGCAACTTGTGCGAGTACAGTAAGTTTCTTTGGTGTTACATTTTGCAATCTTACAGTATTTGTGTTTGTATGGTCATTGACCACAGAAGTTCCGAATGATAGTCATATATCCGAATCACAAGGGTTATCATATCTAGATTATCTTGGTATTCGATAACATACTCTAAAGCTTAATATGGACCTACTGTATACAATGATAGTGTACTCCGCTTATCCCACAGCTTGCGTCAACGAGACCATGCTGAACTTGCATATGAAGTCGCACACGTCGGTGTTCCAATTCTTTTGCGAAGACTGTGCATACCAGACCAAGTACGTCCACAGTCTGAAGGTGCACCTGAAAAAGTACAACCACAAGCGGACATTGGGGTCCAGAGGGTTCGCTGAAAGCAACAGCAGCCATGGCGAAAGTAGGTGTCGAGAATGCCGGGATCGGAAATTCCAGAATCCAAAAATCAAGTCAAAAAATCCAATGTTTTTATCAGAAAGCTAGGAAATGGTGCTAGAATCTAATCGGATTGTTACTAATGTTTCTCCGGATTCGAGTAAATCGTGTTACATGTTTTTGCATTCTACATTGCCAAGGGGTTGAAAATTTTTCCAATTTAGATTCCCTTTCTAATTTAAGCCCCTCCCAAGAGGGTTGAAAAACTTTAACCTTGGGCTGGCTTAAATGAGAGAGAATATGGTAATTGCTAAGTTCGAAACTTTACAAAATATCGAAAATTATATTTTCGAACAATTCGAAATTTTCCAGGGATAGAAAAAAACAAAGATTTACCGCAAAATTCTTCACAAACATTTGGTCTAAAAAGTTCAGATAAAAATTAAGAAAAATCTTTGGGTTTTGGCACTTTTTAACACCCTAGCTGCACCACTTGGACCTGGCCTTTTCAGGTTCTCAGTCTTGTGGACACACTCCGGGCAAAAATGCAGGGACAGAGGAGGGAACGGCAGAGAATGGGAAAAATGAAGAGAGTCAATGAGAAATAAGAAGAAGAAAGACTGATAGACCAATATCGAAGAACCATTTAAAAAGATTCGATTGATATGTAATGAAATGAAATTCGATAATGGATAGTTGATTCAAATCAAAACTTTGGATAAACTTTAATTTATCATAATCCGTAGATCCATTAACTTGTTAATATCCTACAATAAGAAATTATAAATCAAAAAATTTCCAACACACACCCATTGAACTGGCTCTTAAGGGGAGAGAAGAAGGTCGAAGACCAAGTGAGAACAAACAAACAACACATGAGCCATTTCCAAGGAAAAGGACGAAGGCGCCGAATGGTACAGAGATATGCTCGTGGCAATAATGTTCCATTTTTTTAAATTATATTTTGAAATGAAAGAAAAAAGCATGCAAAAAGAGAGAACAGAAAAGAAATTAGTATGGGACAGAATTTCGCTGCAAAATATAGATTCAAAAAATGAAACATTTTTTTGGCCACAGGTATAGAATGTGGTTGAGATGGAATTGAAGGGGTCCTATCCTAATTGGAGAAAGGCGAGAAAAATGGATAAACAAATCTGATATTTGATATATATAGCAGGGAAAAGGGTGGTGGATTAACAAAGGGTTACAGAAAACATTTCTTCGAATATCTCAAAAATTTTCTCAATAATCCAAAAATGGTTATGTCAAAAAACAATTTTTTTCCGAAACGAGTATTTATTGAAATGGAAAATTTCCAAGGAAATTAGAAAAAATAAAAAAGAATAAAAGACCAAAAGATAGAGCTTAATATTCTGTACAACAAGTCGCTAGAAATTTTTAAGCCAAGTAAACTTTAAACAGAAGTTTTAGTTTTTGAAGAAACGACTCAGCACGACATTTGGACGATACCCCTTTTCTATCAACAAGTTTAATTTGGTCTACCTATGTCTACATCAAGGGCGTCGCCAGAAAAAATTTTCGGGGGG
>LDKF01000181.1:0-49309 GCA_001026735.1 Rotylenchulus reniformis | reverse complement strand
CGTCAAAAATTACCACGGAGATGACTTTTCTTGAAAATGGTGGTATTTAGACTATTTTTACATTTGGTGGCGTTTTGACTTGGTGGTATTTTGATTTGTGGCATTTTGAATGTTTTCTCCCTTGGTGGCATTTTGAACATTTTCCCGTTTGGTGGTATTTTGACTTGGTGGTATTTTAACTGGTGGTATTTTGAATGTTTTTCCACTTGGTGGTATTTTGATCATTTTTCCCTTAGGTGGTATTTTGACTTGGTGGTATTTAGAATGGTGGGATTTTGACTTGGTGGTATTTGGAATGGTAGCCATAGCAGCAGCAGGTCTGTCTCCCTTTCTTTCCTAAAATTCATTTCTCTGTACCATTGGCGACAGGCACAACTAAGCAAAGTTTGCTGTTTATCATATTTGTTATAGGACTTCCAAAAATGGCCACATTGGTTTTTATAATCATATAATCACCGAAATTTTTTTAACCTAACCTAACTATAAGCCATAATTTTCAAAGAAGAATAACATGAAAAATTATGCATTTTTTTTAAATAATATTTTTCATTTTACATATCCGGCGCTAAATCCATTTAATCTCAACTTTTAAATATCTAAAGATTAACTAAATAATTACTTTTCTAATTGTTGCTTTTTGACTCTGATTTGCACGAAAAACTCTAATTAGTCTTTTTTTAATTATAATTATTGATTTTATTATATTAGAAAATGTTAAATTTAAATGCTGTAATTAAATGCTAAATTGAAACTTCGATTTAAATCTTGCTAAAACAAATAAGACAAATATTAACTGAATGATCAGATAAATATTTTGTAAAAATTAAGACCCACGGCATTTCCTAACAATGATTTGAACCTTTCCAACTTACCTGCCTATTCCAGGTTTTATGATTAATTTATAAATAATAATTTTGTTGCAATAATAATCAACTCCAAAGGTCATTATTTATTTAGATTTAAATGCTGTGAGATTGAAACGAATAGAGAGTTGTGTTATGCATAAAAGAATTCATTTTTGTACCCGTAATTCATTACAATTATATAAATGTACAATATAATGATCAATAATTGATTGGTTATATTATGTTTCATATACCATTTGTAAGGGCAATTGAATTCACCTCTTATTCCGTAAATAAATAAATAAAATTATTTTAATTTTTAAAACGCAACTCTTCAAATACTCTAAACTCCATGGATCCAGCTCATGAAATGGATATCTCTCACAATCCCGATATGAAACTGGTAAGACCGATGCCGAATTTTTCGAATAAGGAAGTGAACAAAACGATATTATAAGACACGTGTTCAACCTTTGGTGATTGACCAACCGAGCATTCTACATATCGATGCAGAAATCAATAGAGCTGAAGAAGGTTGGCAAAATTTGGGATATTCCCAAGATTTTAAAGTTGAAAGGTTCAAAAAAATAAAAGTCCAAAACAAAAAAGAAAATCAAAAACAGAAATCGACGAGCAGACTTGTTAATATTAAACAAAATTTGGATTTATTACGAATGCCATAATGGAGTATTTTTTGAATTATGACCATAAAACTTTAAAATGATATTTTTATTTTTTATCTTATGAGATTTTTAAAATAAACATTATTTTGAGAAAAAAATTAATCCAGGATTTAAGAAATCGCCCAACTACACGTCATAGATTCGCCATCACTATTGGAGTCAGACAGATCATCATTGACAAGAAGTGAATGGTTCGAAATTTTACCCTTAAAAACATTTTAAAAATCGACTTTTTTATCAACCTATTTTTCACTACATAATATCAAAAATTATCGTTCTACTTCAAATTTTTTAAATCATCAACAGGACATTAATCAAATTAAATTTTTAGTTAATTTAACAGCTTTTAAAAATAATATTTTTAGGGAGCAAATTACAGTGACAGATGATGTTCAAACGAAGTCGGAGGAGGATTATTTTCTTCAGAACTCTAACGACCAGAAACCGTATTTTTTTTTGGTTTACCTTGATTTTCCATAAATTCATTATATAATTTTAATAATTCGAACATTAAGCTATCGAAAAGTTAAATTAATTATTTAGGAACTCGCACTATTTTATTTTGAAATTTATTCTGCTAATCAGGGATGGAATCGAAAATATTCGATATTCGATTTTTATTCGATATTCGGTCATTTTTGGTACCGAATATTCGATATGCGATATTCGATTTTTAGAACCCTTCGAATATTCGTTATTCGATATTCGAATTTTTGGCCCAAAAATCGAATAAAAATCGAATATTTTCATTGGAAAAAATTGATTTTTTCTAAGAATTTGGTGAAATTTTACAGAAATTTTGCCAAAAGCTCAGCCCAAAAATCGAATATTTTCATTGAAAAAAATTGATTTTTTTCTAAGAATTTGGTGAAATTTTACAGAAATTTTGCCAAAAAACCCAGCCTAAAAATCGAATAAAAATCGAATATTTTCATTGAAAAAAATTGATTTTTTTCTAAGAATTTGGTGAAATTTTACAGAAAAAGTTATAAATTCGCAAAATAACTAATAAGTCTAAATTTTCCAAAATTTCTCAGATATGGACTACGGGCCAGGGTGGTGAAATAACCACATTTATGTGGAATTTCAGATGCATAAATATAATTTTTCACCAAAAATTAAAGTGCACTTTTGCCATATTTTTTTCTTGACCCATAATGATTTGAGGAATACTTTAAACTATAATAGAAACACTCCGAAAAAAATCATTTTTTTTATTCAGATTAGTATATTTTGAGTTTTAAAAATTTCAAAAAATATATTCGATATTCGATTTTTATTCGATATTCGGTCATTTTTGGCATCGAATATTCGATATGCGATATTCGATTTTTTTAGAACCCTTCGAATATTCGTTATGCGATATTCGAATTTTTTCGGATCCCTCGAATATTCGATATTCGATTTTTTTCGACGGCGATCCAATCCATCCCTGCTGCTAATAAAAAATTTTGAAAATTATGTATTAGTAAAAAAGTGTTGGATCTAAATTTTGGATAAAACATTCCTGATAGGATCATTATCAGAAGGAAAATTCAGGACCCGATATAGCCAATGTCTTCTTTTTGATTTTTTAAGAAAAAAATCGACAATTTAAAAAAAACATTTATCTTTAGCCATGATGCCGATGCCGAATTCATCCATATAAATATAAATTCAGGGAAACAAACCGAGGTGACCGAATTTCTAATTTTATTTCATATGTTATAAATAAAAAACAACTCCTTGGCCAACTTGCTAATTTACAAAAAATATTTTTGAGGAAAGAATTATTACATTCGGCTTCGGTCCAAGAAGAAAACAAGAAATGCAATTGAGGCGAATTGCAAGTGCAAATTGGTTCAACTAATAATTTTGAATGGAAATTTTTTTACAAAATGAAATTACTTTATTTTTTTGAAAAATTAAAAATTTTAAATCAAAATTAAAAATAATAGTGTTTAAGATTTATACATAAAGTTAATAATAAATACTGTAAATATAATATTTAGTCGCTAAATTGGCAAAATGCCGAAGTCACGCTCATGTTGGAGCAGTTCAAGGAATCACAACTGGAAATGAGCCAGAAGATGGATGCATTGGAGCAAAAAGTATGTATAGAAACACTATTTCTATATGTTTCATTATTAGGTCGGGTCATTAAAAATGTCACTTTTTGCATTCACGTGAACATAACTCAGAAAAGAATAATCCAAAAAATCTATAATTTTTTTCTGAAACTTTGCCTAGGATGGAAAATTCTGTAAAAAGCGAAAAAGTAGAGAACATATGGGATTATCATCTCTGAAATTTGTAGATTTTTTAGATTATTCTTTGCTGTGAGTAATGTTCACGTGAATGTAAAAAGCGACATTTTTTATGACCCGACCTAGTATTTAGATCCTACCTTTTATCACTACAATATTTATTAATTTTATGTGTTTTTTTTATGAAAAAGGGATCCGATGAAGGTTATTTTTGGTTGTTTTTTTAACGAATTTTTGACTCAATATTAGTATTATTCTTAACTCTCTAACTCAGTCTCTACCAGCCTCCCTCCATATTTTTTATTCATAAAGAATTTTAATTCTTTTATGTAATATTTATTTTAATTAATCAACCATTCTCATATTATAGATGGATCAAGAATATTTTGACGATATCCAACGGAAACAAACAAAACATATTATGAAATACATAGAGGCGAGTGAGGCTGAAAGGTAAAAAATGTGTCTAAAATAAAAAGAAAATCATTTTTCATGAAAAATCAACTTTGCTAAAAATCGGATTCTCTCCTTTATAAGGATGCGTCAAGAGAATCGACACCAGAAGGAACTGCAAATGCTGGAAGAGAAATATCGACGCGAGATCCAAAAGATCAAGAAGAAGTTATGGTGTTGGATGTGCGAGAAGGAGGCAATCTCCTATTGTTGCTGGTGAGTGGACAATTTTTTATCCATCTATTGCATTAATAATGTCTTAAGAATCAAAAAAACTGAAGCCTGTGTTTGAGTTGATTAACTTGTCAGACGACTACAGCGCTGAAAAAATCCCGATCTTAAACAATGAATTGACTTAATTTTATGGCGTTATGCTTGTATTTTATTATCTTAATTAGATATTTTAACACCAAAACACTTTTAAAAATTATACAATGTATTGTTCACAATATTTCCCCTTACTTTTCCTCTGCCAAAAATCTAAAAATAATTTATGATTTTTTCCTCACACAAAGGAATACTGCATATTGCACTGTTGGGTGTCAACAAGCGCATTGGCCTACGCAGTGAGTTTTTTTCGTAGATTTTTAAAAAATAAATCTTTCAAAAATTAGTCGTCATGCATGTCGGCGGAAAAAGAAGCAGGCCCAATCGGCGGAAGGAGGGCAACAACAGAACAGCAACACAGGTGCACCAGCAATGGAACAGTGAATGAGCAGTGGACCGAATACTAAAATATATCTTCATTCGTACCTTTTCGATTTCAATAATTTTCTTTTTGCTTTTGCACATTCATTATTACCATCATCGAGGATCCAATGCCATTTTTTCATATATTTAAGCTAACTAAAAGAATCATTATACAGTCGATAAATCGATTTTTTAAAAGCGGAATCACATTCTTTACATCTTTTGATGGAAATTTTATAATATTTTCAAAAAACGTAATCATCGAATTGTTTCCTTTTTTGAATTTTGGTCTCCTGAATTGAAATTTTATAAAGTAAAAATGATAAATTGTACGTTGATTAGAAGTAACTTCAGACTAACAAAAAAAAATAAAATTTAAAAAATAATAAAAAATTACAAGAAAATAAGTAGAAAAAATAAAAAAACTTGCAACACCTCTGATTCCCAGGACGTCTTCGTTCCAAGTACTAAGGAGGCCCAGCGTTGCTTAACTTGCCAGATCGGACGGGATGGCGTGTTTTCAACGCGGTATGGTCGTAAGCGATGGGAGAGTGATTGAAAAGGGATGAAAAGGGGATGGAATATTGCTCAAAATGTGATATAGTGTGGTTTTATATGATAGTACAAACGATGAGAGAGAGTTGGAGAGTGGGATGAGAGAGATAACTATAACAGCGGAGGCAAGGCGAATCGGGGCCTTAGAAAGAGTCATTACAACTAATTTGAATATGCAGATTGTAAATTTTTCTTTTTTTTTTATTGGCCTGATATTCCGAATTTTGCAATTTGGTAAAAAAATCAACAAAATTTTCCTAAATCCAAAAAATAAAGACGAAAGGACACACTTGGTCTGAGAAAAGGACAAACTTTTAAAAAGGATATCAAAATTTTAAAAGGTTTGAATCCCTAAAAGAACAATTCATTAAAAGTACAGATGCCACCACTGATTGTTTATGGAAATACTGTAATGGGCGAACAGATAGAGAGAGATAAATATTAAAATTTTTTTTCTATCAATCTAAAGAATCTCTTTTTTGCCTTAAAACCTTGGGAATGGGGTCAAACTTAAAAACCTCCATTCATCCATTCAATATAAGTACAAATGTCCTCAGGGCAGCAGTTAAGCACATAGATGGTTCGCTTCGTACTTATGTATAGTATGGAATTCCATATTTTTCTGCCTAGTCATTATGATCTGAAAATTTAAATCACAATTTTTGGTCATATTTAAAAAATAATAATTTCAGGAATACAAATTTTATTTGCATTTTTGGGAATTTCTGCTATGAAGGAATTTTTTGCACATCCAAATTTCTTTTTATTTACATAGATTTTTTGATTTCGCCTCAAAATTCTTAGTAATGAAGAAATTAGGGTCATTCAGAGCCATTCACTTTAAAAATCCATAAGCCATAACTCATTCACATTGGGAAATTAAACATTCTAAAATCCAACTTAAATTTCGCATTTATTTCATTTTCAATAATTATGAAAAATGATCTTTCTTTTTAGCATTTAAATCTCAAAAATCAAAACGTGGAAGAGACATGGATGACGAATTTGAATTGGTGGTGAGTCCAGCAGGAGCAATATTTCCCTAAATTCTTAAATAATTTTTTTAACTAAATATTCAATAAAATTCTAAACCGAATCGATTTTCTCAAATCCAATTCAATGCCAGAATTAAAAACCGTTTCATAACACAGCTGGTTCGTGTCTCGAAATTTTTCGGCGGGGTACATCAAAAATCGCCTGATTTTGGGTGGAAAAACCCGAGTTTCGGATTCGGATCATTGGGTTGATTTTTTTGTTGAAATTGGTACATTTTTTTTTATTTAAACTGATAATTCCATTTTTGGAAAAATAGATTAATTTGTCAATGATAGATAATACATTCAAAATAAAAAATATTTCTTTTTATTTTTCATCTATTTCTCATTCCACCTAGAGGTTTCCATATGTTCTGATTCCAAATCTTTGATATCTCATCCAATCTATGATTTTGGAAAAAAATTACGATTTTAAAGAAAATGAAAATATATTTTTTGGTCTGTTTAACTTGATAACATATATCATATTTATTCATGTTTTCTTTTTATATTTTATTTCAATCCTACCTTGATTCTATTGAAAGACCCTTACTATTTTTGGTGATTATCATCAATTAAATTTCTCCCTATTACCCAGTCAATAATTGATCCTTTTATTCATCATTTTATTTTTTCATTTTTTTATATTTTTCTGAAAATCATAGATCGGATGAGCACATATGATTAATTTGACATCTGATTGGAATCAGCAAAATTAAAACCCCAGCAGAGAGGTGGAACGAGAAATGGTTGAAAAATAGAACGAAATACCTTTTTTATTCGGAATGTATTTTTACCATTACCTCAATTTTCATACTTAAAAAATTAATTCCCGACTGGCAACCCAGAAATAGGGAATACCGCCAAATGGGAAATAAAAAATCAATTCTTAAATTGAATGCCTATCATTACTATAACAAACAATATAAATTTATATAATTCCTTCCTAAATAAATTAGAAAAAATAGGCCTAAAATAATTATATTATTAATTTTAATAAATATTTTTCATAAATTTTTAGATTGATTCTTCGACCAAAAAGCACGACAACGAAATAAACACAGCAAATGAAGGATTTATGACGAATTCATTGCAGGACAACACAGAAGAGCAAGATGTTGAAAATTTGAAATTGAAATTAAAGGACGAAGAAAAAAGGAGGGAGGAACTGGAAGAAAAGTTGAAAGCAGAGGAAGAAAAGAAACGAAAGAAAAAGAAGGAGAAGAGGAGGAAATGGGAAAAGTTGCACCATTCCATGGATGGACTGATCGCCTCTGGCTTCTTCGTTGTTAGTTCTTTTTTCTTTTTCTTTTTTATAATTTTCTTGTCTTTGATTTAGCTCCTCCTTATCGCAGTCAAAGTTTATGGTTGCTCTGCTATTATGGTTTGTGCTGCTTATTACAGGGTTGCCAGATCCGAACCCCAAAAATTTAGTTTATTTTCGACCCCAAAAATGTGACAAAAATGTGGCATTTTGGGTAAAAAATATGGTAAAAAATGCGGCATATTTAAATCCTGCCCCCCTCCAATTTAAGCCCCCCCCCCCCATTGTCAGAGCGGGAGGGTGTTGGGTCGTTTCCAGTGTTGTCAATGATCCTCATTTTTCAAAATGATCTGATCCTGATCTGATCCTGGAAGTTGGATCATCAAAAATGATCTGATCTGATCCGACCACGACTCGTTTCTTAAAAACCATGATAATACGCGTTTCTCAAATATCCATCAAAAACCAAATGGGACGTTTCTTAAATTTCCATCAAAATGAGTCATTTCTTAAAAATCCATCAAAACTAAAAAGAGCATTATCCATAACCAAACATCTCCAAAGACAAAATCACACCTGGGCTAATTCACTTAAAAATCCAAAAATTATCAAAAAAATAAAATTTTAAAAAATCAATACCAGTGCTGTTTTTTCCTGTTAATTCTTTTTTCTTATTAAAGATTATATCAAACAATGTTCAAAAATTCTATCGATCTCTAGAATACCAATTTCCATTTTGTTTATTTTATCTTTTTAATGAAGTGATGAATGATGGCGCCTCGGCATTATTTTTTATATTTTGATTTTTATTATTTTTTGGATTTTTTATGTGAATTAGCTCAGCAGGTGTGATTTTGTCTTTGGAGATGTTTGGTTATGGAATATGGATAATGCTCTTTTGGTTTTAATGGATTTTTAAGAAATGACTCATTTTGATGGAAATTTAAGAAACGCGCATTATGATGTTTTTTAAGAAACGACATGCACCAGCGGAAGTTGAAAATTTTAAGACCCCGAACTTAAATTAGAAGAAATACGGTATCCCATTATTTTTACTGTCAAACAATTTAAATAAAGTATCTTATTGATTTTTACTGTCAAAATCTCAAAATTTGTCTAAAAATGCGGGTATGAAAGTTACCGGTGCCGGCGGCTCCGACGTAGCGGCCTAAGAAAATATTGAAAAAGAACGTGTTTTAGTCAAAATTTTTAGTAATTACCTAACCTTTTTTGGAGGAGGGAGAGAGAGAGTGCGGCGGCCCCAGTAACCGCCTGGAAAAATTGCGGAATATTATAATATTTCATAAGAAAAATTGACGATTTTTTTAGGCAAAATTGGGATTTCTGGTTGATTTTCTGAAGAACATATAAAACTGTGCCGGTGGCTCCGACGGAGCTATCGGAGAAAATTTTAGAAATTAAGCTTTTTTAAATTTTTTTAAAGAAAATGTTGATTTTTTTCCTTTTTGCAAAATTTTCAAAAATGTGCCAAAAGGTAACAATGGACCAAAATACTGTATAGAAAAATGTGGCAAGAGGGACAGAAATATAAATGTGGCAAGAGGGACAGAATTATAACAAATGCCACATAAATGTAGCTGTTTGGCATCCCTGGCCTATTCGCCTCTTTTTCTTGAATTTTCTTTGCTTTTAGCTTCTTCTTGGCGGATCCGTGCTTTTTGGCCTTACTTGGCTTGGTGCTTCTTTCTTCCCTACTCTGTTTCTTCGCTGCTTTTGGCTTCTCTTTGGCGTATTCTTCGGATTCATCTCTATCTATACATTTGCCACACTGATTGGAAAGTGAAAAGGGTAATTTTTAAATTAGTATCATTTGGTATATCGTCGTAAGTCCCGAGGCTTATTCAAATGAGTCGTTTGCCAAAAAATGCAAATGAACATGTAATAGAATTTGCAAAATAACACAATAATACCCCCGACGACAAAATAAAACCAGAAAAATATCAAAATATTTTTAAAAATAAAAAGATGGAATATAAAAAAATCATATTTTATTTAAAAAATAAATTTGGAAAAGTTTTATAAAAATAAAATTTATTTATTCTTACGCTAAAAATTAGAAATAATATTAAATATATTTTTAATTATTCTTAAAAAATTATAAAAAGAAAAATAAGATAAAGAATTTTATAACCAGAATTAAATTATTTTTCACCTTTTTTATTTTTAAGATTTATTTTTTACAGCTTGTCAATTATATTTTTATTGATTTAAGAATATTTAAAAAACTTTTTGGATAGTTATTTTCTGGTTTCATTTTGTCGTCGTTGATATTATCAAGTTATTTTGCAATTTCTATTACTTAGAATAAATAATAACATTTGCACTTTTTGGCAAATGATTTAGCACCATTCAAATCAAAAATTTAACCCATCTTATCTATTTTGCGTCTTAATTTTTTCGGACCACTATAGTAGTCAAGAGTTGCAAATGGTTTTCAAAAATAAACGGTGGATCATTCACGCTATTCATCCGTCCTTCGTACATGCATAATCACAATAAAGTTATTCGTCGTAAAAATTGTAAGAAATTTATTTTTTAATAAAAAATGATGAATATTAACCAAAGAATCAGATATTATAAAAATAATATTGCATTTAAGTATGCATACCGCCCAATGGGCGGGTGATATGCGCGGGTGAACGACCTAACATTCGGTGCTAGGATAAAAATAATGCCAAATGCAAAATTTTGGCCGAAAACTTTTTTTAGACTTGCTAAAAAGTCTTTGTGCAAAATTTCATGCTCTATCTTCTGGTATTTTCATTTTTTCGAGTTCGACATTTTTCCGAAATTCCGAAAAACACGGTTTTTAGGGGATATTTCGAATTTTTTGGCCGAAGTTCGAAAAAATACCATTCGAATCAGTACAAAATTCTATAGAAATTTGCTTTTTATACCTTTTGTCTCACAAGTCTAACAAAAGCGTTTTAGTCCAAAATTTTGCATTTGGCACTTTTAACGTCCTAGCACCAATCATTCTTCTAAATATTTGAATCGGCTTTTGACCCCTGACTAAAATAACGGGCTAAAAAATTCCACAGATGCTGAATAAGAATGTGTGAGTTAAATTTTCGCTGAATTTTTGCAACCGATAATCTCGATATTTCATTCAAATCTTTTAGTTTTCGAAAAATAATTTTTCAAATTAATTTATTTATTTGTTTTGTATAATAAGTTTGCATAATTTTTCTGAAACAACTAAACAAATGGTTAGTATTGAAATCGAAGATGAAATTAGCAATGGGTTTTCATTTCCACATTTGTACACTTAAAATTAAAAAGTTCTAAAAAACCTAAAAAATGAAATAAATAATTTTTTTCAGCTTGAATTTTGGAGATACATATATCTTGGAGCTGATGTGAGCAACGACTCGCTCTTCTAGATATAAAATTTTAAACTAACAACTGTTTCTTGTTCAAATACATAATGATTGATTATTAGGGTTCGGATTTTTAAATCATAACAAATCCCAGAAAATGTTTCTCAAAATTTTTTCGCTCCACCTGAATTATTTTCCCAAGACGTATCCAACCATTTTCGGGTATGTATTCTATAATTTACATACAAATTTTATCTTTAAATTTTGTTAAATCATACAAAAATATTTTCTGCCATAATAATAAAATTAAAAATCCAAGCTCTGCTTTTCATTAATCGATTTTTCTTGCCTGGATCTCTTATATGTAATGTTGCTTCTTTTTGGCTTCGATCATCCATCGTTGTTTCATCAAATAAAATGTGTTTTTTCATTGTCATTGATTTATTCGATCCAAATCATGGATAGGATTTTTTTGAAAACATTTCTCCATTTGAAGAATTTCTTTATAAGCAAGCTGACGATCCGAATAATAGACATTGAGAATTTACAAAACAATTCATTTTATTTCCGAGCAGTTTAATTTTCCAAAACAATGAATAAAGAAATATAAAAAAAATAAAATAAAAAATTTCAATTTTTTGAATAAATTAAGCATATAATTGCAACCATAAATTTTTACACAAAAAAACCAGTTGTTAAAATTAAGATAGGACAGTAAAAATAAGCATTTGCATAACTATCCCACACGAATGTTCAGTCATCACTGCATAATCTATGATGATGACAATACTATCACTGATGAGTGAGACTTTCGGATTTGTCATTTTCCTGAGGGAGCTTGAGGCGATTTGACAGAAAGCCAAACATTGGCTTGACCGAGTCGTTAACATTGCTCGGTGAAGTGGTCGATTTTGATTTGTTCGAGTCCGGCATGTTTGGGCTTTTGGTGATTTCCGGTTTGAGGGTGCTTTTGGTGGCTTCTAATTTTGTTGTGCTTTTATTAGATATTGGTGCAGTTATGCCTTTTGTAGAATCTGTTTTGACGTTGCCATTCATATCTGAATTGGCATGGCATCGTTATCAGAAACTATCATCGCGATTTTGCAGATTTTATCTGCTGTAGAGGTCAAAAAATAATTTTCAATAAAATCACTGGATATGAATTTTTTTGGTTACTGTATCCCAGTATTACTATTGGATTCCAAGCGTACACTTTTTATCCTAAACGTTTCCTTATCCAGTAATTTATTGGGCATTATTTTTTGACCCTTACGTCGGATACAAACTGCAAAAGTACCAAAAAATGTCCACTATATTTTGGAATTATTTACTACAGGGAATGTCGGCGATACTAAAAGGGGCCACGTAGAAATTTTTGAAAAATAAAAAATGATAATTTAGTTAATTTTTAAAAAATTGAAAATTTAGTCAATTTTTCTTTAGAAAACAATCATATCAACACTTACGGCTAAACCTTGTTTTTTATCGCTTTCGATGATTCTATTGAATTTTGAAAATTTTTTGTTTCTTCGTATAGATCATTCGCGTCGAAATTTTCATTTTTTTTTCACCTCAGCAGTGAAGATAGATGCTCTATTTTTGAGAAAATGAGAGGTCTTAATATAGGGCGTGGTTTTATTTTTCGACCCATTGACTAATTGAATGAAAATTTCAAAAAAAGTTATTACTTATTTTTTGATTACCTCTGCATAAAGCTCCTTGCAACATGACTCCGCTACTCGGATCATCTAGGAACAAATGATTTTGCAAAAAAGTGCGCTTGGCCGAAAACTTTTTTTAAAGCAAGCTAGTCCAAAAGCATAAAAATTAATTTATGCAGAAAATTTATTCTTTATCTTCTGATTTTTTAGTTTGAAATTTTTCGAAAAATAGTACTTTTCATGAAAATTTCAAATTTTTGGACGAATGAAAAATTAAAATACCATTGATAATATTCTATAAAACTTTGCTTTTTGTATTGTTGGCTATAAGCTCTAAAAAAAGTTTTTTAGCCAATTTAGCCAAGGTAGTGGTTTTTACGCCCTAGCACCTTATTTATTTTTACCCGGCAGCGACGATTCTATCCAGCCATTGCATCCACCTTTGTTACATTCACAACAATCATAATTCAAACAATTTTTGGAAAAATCAATTGCCTCACTACCCTGACAGGAAGGGATCTCTCCAAAGGACAAATGTTGCTCAATCCACCATTTCCCGTTCTTTTCTAAAAATCGCAAAAATGACATATTTCAGTTATTTGCAGCAACTTAAAATAATCATTAATTCTATGTATTATACATATTTATCGCCATCAATGAAATCAATTTTATGCTGTTTAATGTATGTTTTTTAAATTTACTTAACAGAGGAAAAATTCCATTCAAAAACTTCTCTGGACCTTCTAACACCAAAAAAGCTTTTAACTGTAAATTGTAATAAAATATTACTAGTAATGCAGCTTGTGGAGAAGCAACTATAATAGTCTCCGTCGAGACCGTATTTTACAAACTCGTTTGTAAGGTCATATATTTTGGATTCATAGTGATCATACCGTCGATTATAGAAACACGATATATCTGGCAAGGGATTAAATTATACACAAATTGATAAACAAACTTTGTTTTTCGGCTGTAGAATTCAAAATAAATCACTAAATATACATGTAAACCGAATGATTGCCCTTTCTTCTTATAAAACATTTAAAATTGTCACATGAATATAATAGGATAGATATTTAGTACATATATTCTAATCTATTCATGCAATTTTACGAATATGAGAAGCCAAAAAAAGATTACAGAACTTCTTAAGTGCCAAATCCCTTTTTTCTAGACCCAAGGTAGAAGTATTAAAATATTTTACCTTTTGTTGTACTAGTAATAATATAGCTGCATATAGTCAAGAAAAGAATAAATGTGCGAGTGATCATAATAGGCAAGTTGGTTAGCAAATTTTTAATAAATATTTATTTACATTTTTATAAAAAAATATATTCCTTGTTACCTCCAAAAGTGTAAATTTTTGAATCTTTATAGGTAATAATTTCAAAAACATATTTATATATGAAAAAATAAGCTTGATTCTTTTAGCTTTTACACATTATCCCTGAAAATCTTTATTTTTAATGTTTTCAAAAATTATGTTTTTGTCCAAAAGTTCAAAAAAACAGAGAAATCCGAAAAATTTTTTAAGACCAAAAATGGATTATAAATTTTCTGTGCATATTGCTATTTTAAGTTTTAGCTAATTCTAATTAACATAAAAATTTTAGATCATCTAAACTATCTTTTGACCCTTTTGGAACTGATATAGTACTTCAACATTGATTGGTTTTTGAAAAATGCATAAATTTATTGTAATAAAATTTATTAGATTCTAATAAATCATACAGAAAAATTAGGAACTAAAAAATAAAATTTATAGAATAGTCTTTCAGCTTTTACGCAAAAATTATTCCAACAAAATTATATAAGGAATCGCGTCAAAGTGAGCCCATTCCCCCATTCCCAGTTTTCATTATGTACAGAAAATTTTTCGACTAACCATGAATATGATTCATAATGAATTTAGATAAAAGGAATGCGATGAAATGAATGATTAAATGGAAAATCAGAAAGATCGTTTTATAAATTGATCAAAACCATAGTTTTAAAATTGTTGTAGAATGTATTATATAAAAATAAATTTAAAAAATTATTTTGAAGAAGTACAAATGCATCTCAATAAAAATATCAAGTGTAATGAATAATGAATATAAAATGGAGAGGTCATAAAAATGGGATTTCTACATGGGAACGTTTTTTCACAGGGAAAAATCGACCTACCATATTCTCCCAAATATTAGCACCAGGGCTTTTGTTTTTAAAATAAAGCTCCTCCGGAAGGGGGAGGCTTATATTGGAGAGAGGGGCTTCAATTTAATCAATCCCTCTTGGGATTAGGTGTAAAAATTAAAAAATTGAAAATTCTCTCAACAAAATTATAAAAATGGAAAAATAATTATTTATCTCAAAAATCAATAATAATTAATTTATTAATTCGTTTATATCTATTTTATAATAACGACAAAGTATCAATGCCAACGCTGAAGAAGACGACTACAAATTTTTTAACAGGAGGACCAGTTGGTGGCGAGGCTGGTTCGTGGCGAAAGGCGGTTATGGAGAAAATCATTATTTTTTATATTTATATATTTCAAACCCAAATGGAAATTCGAAAATGCACAAATCTTTAAATCTTTCAAAATTTTTCTCGCTTTTCGAAAATCTGACCTTTGAATTTTTTGATGATCCATTGCATTTCTGCCTAATTTTCACCACCAAATGATTGTGGTGATTCAAAATGAATGAATATTCGTTCACCATGCGTCGTTTAATCATCAACTTTCATTAGGCCTCAAAATTTATTTTTAGGATGAACAATGTATTTAAAGGAATTTAGTCTAGAATGCAATTTAGTGATAACTGAATCACAAAAATTTACATTATATACATATTTTATTCCTCTACTTTTATGAATAAAACAAAAAGAATTTTATTTATAAAAAAACAAAAATAAATTTATTATTAAAAAAATATAACTGAATGAATATCGGATATTTTATCGGTGCAAGAATTTTTATGGATGGTTTTTTTTACGAAAAAGACCATATATCTATAACTTCTCAATTTCTAATGTTTTTAATGATATATTATTTTTTTAGTTACAAATTTTATTAAAACCTTCTGAAAGAAGGTTTTCGAAAGAATTTTTTTTTATTGATTTTAATCAAGGTTAAACTTTATCATTGAAATTGTGATTTATTTTTACATATAAGCAAAACTTTAATACATCCAAACAAGAAAAAAAATGAAATTTTACTTACACTATTACTTGTTCTTCTTTCTTTCCATTATATGGATAAATCGCGCGCAGATTATAAAGGAGGTAAGTTTTATAAATTCTAAAAATTTATTTATTTTTTGATAATTGTAGGTAAGTTTCGTTTAGATAAACTTCTGAGTAGGGAATAGCGATTCACTTTAAATTAGCATTTTTAATGTAGGATAAAATAAATAAATAATTTCTTTTAGAGTTTGTATGTATTTTCAAACATTTTTTGAGGGATTCCTATTTAGGAAAATTATTCGGATTCAGTTGTTAAGTCTTTCGTTGAATAAATTTTCATTTATTTAGAAATCGATTGAAATATCAAAAACATTTACCCGCTGACGCAATATTTTAAAATTGATTATTAAGTTTTTAGTGCATCCATGACAGCACTCTTGTCGAACATTCGACGGATGAGGACGACATCGACATTCTGGCCGCCTCGAAGTTGCGTCCATTTTTGCAAGAAGTGATCACAGAACGGCGCAACGAATGCTTCCATTCGAAAATTGGCCCACCGAGCAAATTGGCGCACTACTACGATGCCCAGTACCGACACGCCATGAGTGCTTTGAGTGCTTATGAGAAAGCCATGAAGGAGGTGAATTTTGGAAAATTTTAAGTTTATTATTTAATATTTGGATAAATTTGAGCATTTTTAGATTTTATGTATTTAATTTAATGCACATTCCTATAGTAGTATAAACTTTGTGCAGTATACACGAATTATTTTTATATTTCTATATAATGGCCTAGCAGTCTAGAGACTCTAGAGACTGCTAGGCCAAAAATCTGCTAGGCCAAAAATCAGTCTAGAGACTGCTAGGCAAAAATATATCTTTTGGTCTTTTTTCGGAAGTCGAATTAAAAGTTCGAAATTTCTCGAAAATATCGAAAAATTTGGGGTTTCATGATGATTTTGACTAGAAAAATTAAAAAGACCAAAAGATAACGCATAAAATTCTGCACTAGTTCAGTTTTGATTCTTATGGCCTGTTTTGGCCAAATTGAATGGGGCGGTTTAATAATCTGCATCGACAAACTATTTTTTATATGTGATCAGCAATACTTTCTATTTACATTCCCATTATTGGTCATTTCAGTGCCGAAACGACGAGATGCTTGTCAACCAAAGTGCGAGTTCAAACAAAAAGGGATTGCGAACCATTGTGAATGCTGCTTTCGAGGAACGCAAATTGTGCGCACAACGCAACGGGCATCCGGCGATGATGGAGGAGTTGCTGCGGCACTACAAGTTGCAAGAAAATCGAGTTATGCATGCAATAACAGTGATGGAGAATGCCGAAGACGAGGTGGAATATTTATCACTTTTTGCAGAATTGCATTAATAAATATATATTCTTTTTATGTTCCTTTGATCCTTTTTATTTAGTGCCGATTGGACGCGGAAAATCTCCACGCCAGCTCCGATTTGCGCAACTTTTTCACCCAGGCTTTCAATGCTCGTGTTGCGGATTGCGCGGCGACTACAAGATGGATGGATAAGTTTTTAATTAGTTTGTTTTCAAAAATTTTTTATTTGCATAACAAATGACCTAATAGGATTTTATTCAATTTATTTTATTTTTGAAATTGCTTCTTAACTATAGAATGAATTTGAAAAATTAAAATTATTTGATCATGGTAGAAAAGAGAGGAAAATTAGACAATGATAAATTGATCAATTTCATAAAAAGATATCCGATGGAAGGCCAAGGACACCCTACAAGGTAGCGAACTGATCTAAATTTTGTTCTTAAGCAAAAATGTTCAATTTTTTCAAGAAACTGCAAAAAATCACAATTTTTCTGTATCGACCCCCGGGGCAATGAAGTTTACTCGTCTCTGGCTGGAGAATGGCCTAAATTTAATTAGATCTAATGATGTTAATGTTATATTTTAATAGTTGTAAATATTTTTAAGAAATGAACAAAGACAGCAGAAGGTGGAGATGGATACTATGTTAGCAAATTACCGAAGAGAGTGGAAGGAAAGTTTTCCGGCAATATTGGACGCCCTTGATAAGAACCAAAAGTCAACATTCAATTTTAGTTTCGATTATCTCATCATATAATTTCAGAACCGACAGTACAACAAAGCCGCCGGAAACGGAAAGCACAACAAAGCCGACAGAGAGCACAACAAAATCGACGGAGGACACAACAGAGGCGCCGGAAAATGACAAAACACACTTTTGGATGGTATGTAAGGAAAAAATTTAGATTAATTTATTAGTTTGGAAAAATACAAAAATTTCTAAAAAGAGAGTCTAAAATGATTAAGAGGAGTGGATTTGAACAAAATTTATAACGTGAAAATCAATAAAACTCGATTGTTGGATTATTTAACAACCCCTCTTTCATAATATTTTTTCAATCTTAAAAAAAACTTATTTATACTATTATTTCTCAAATTTTTCGGTGCTATGGAAATTGTTAAAATGAAACATTTATTTCGGAATTTATCTAGCTAACCAAAAAATTTTTAAATATCATTATTGGACTATATAATCTGAGAACTAATTTAATTTAAAAAAACCTAGAACTTATTTTGGCATTTTATGCTCAACCTCATTTTTATTTTCAAGCAAACCATTGACTTATTGAATTTTCTGTGAGAAATTTTTTGTAGGTTAAAATAAAAAGAACTTTTATATTTTTTAAATTTTGTTGAATTTTCAAGTCTTTGAAGGATACATTTATGTACCAAATTCAAATTACTCAGATCACTGCAATTGCATTATTCTGCTCCAATTGTGCGTTTGCTGTATGCATAATCGTTATGTGCCTTCGGAAGCCAAAGAGTCGAAGCGTTCATTCTCCGCCGGTAAATTAAAATTAATTTAAAAATTTTAGAATATTTTTTATTAAAAAATATTAATTTTATGTTTATTTTTACTAAAAATGTAGAAATTACTTCTTAAAAAATAAAATCCTTTTTTTAAATTAGGTTAACATTAAAAATAATATATTTTGATTTTCCATTTCTTATTCCTTAAAATTAAGAATCGATATAAAATTTTCTTTTCAAAAAGTAGTATAGAATAAAATAGTTCGAATATCGATGCAATCAAATTTTTTCTTTAATTTTTAAAGATTTTTGCTGATTTTGGCTTCCGCTATTTTGTCCTAGGATAGGTATAATATTTCAAAAAGGGTTACTAAAAAAATGAAAAAAAAGAGAACTAGTGCCGTTATAGAGGCAAAAATATTCCAAGCTTTAGGTCTGAAAATTTTAATAGTTGTTTTATCTTATTTATTAATTTACCTAATATTTTTCAGCAAATGCTCCCAAGAGAACAGATTATCAAAGACGAGAGAGTTCGGCCGCATCAAGCATGGGAAATCCCAGTCCACAAAAGTCCTCGTCCCTTGATCACACCGCTGTACAGCAGTCAGGGCGTGAATACGAGCTATGATGACGCACGTCCTTGAAGGTAAACAATGGTAAAATTGGTGCTTTGTCAAAAAAAAATTAAAAAATCCCAATTTTCTATGCTAAAACTACAAAAAATAGAACAAAAAATATGGAGATTTAACATTCGATTTGTATTCTTAATAAAATTTTATAAATTTTCGTAAAAAAGAATTTCGAAAATGTTGTGGAACTCCTTCATAGCTATCAAAATATTAGAAGAGATGGATCAAGTTTTTATTAAACTAAATTTTTATTTTCCCAAAAAAATAAAATTTTAAATATGGTAAAAGCTTAGGCTTAATATTTTCCCCATTAAAGCCCAACAAAGCAGTACATCGCTGGCGCTTTTGATCATCGGAAGATAATTTGATGGCGAATAATCATACCTAATTTTTATTGTCTAAATTAATTTTTCTCAACTACTTATAGCTGATAAAATCATTATTTTAACCTAATTTCCTTTTGTGAAAAAAAATTTGTTGGCAATTTATTGAACATAATAGATTCTAAAAAAGAGCTATTTATCAAATCTGAATACAATAATTGTATAAAATAATTTTTATTGTCAATAATAAAAACTAGAATATAAAATTTAAAAATAAAAATAAATTATAAAGATAAAAAAGCTTACAACACCTCCGATTCCCAGGACGTCTCCGTTCCACTTACTAAGTAAGCCCAGCGTTGCTTAGGTAACTTGCCAGATCGGACGTGTTTTCAACGCGGTATGGTCGTAAGCTCGTAAGCCATTGGAGAGTGATTGTAAAGGCATGAAAAGGAGATGGAATATTACTCAAGATATGATATATGTAGTATGGTTTGTGGAGAGAGTACAGACGACGATAGAAAGTTAGGGAGTAGGATGGGACTATAACGGCGAGGGAAAGGTGAATCGAGGCCGTTAGAAAGAGTCGCGACCTATGTGATGGTGACCGTGCTGGGTCGTTTGGTCCATAAGTGCAAAAATAAAATAATAGTTACTTTTTTATTAGACCCGTTAGACCAAAAGTATAAAAGGCAAAATTGTTCAGAATTTTACGCTAATTCGAATGTTATATTTTGTTTTCCGAAATTCTAAACAAAAATTCGAAATTTTCCGGAAATAATGAAAAATACGTTTTTAGGGGATATTTCGAATTTTTTGGCCGAATTTCCAAAAAATTTTATACCTTTCGAATCAGCAAATTCTGCACAACTTTGCCGTTTATACTGTTGGTCTAACAGGTCTAAGAAAAAAGTTTTCTGGGACTATTATTTTATTTTTGCACTTTTGGACCAAACAACATAGCAACGATGGCGACATCTTAAAGGATATAGGAAATCACTTATGTGAACAATTCCTCGGTTTAATTACCCAATTTGAGGTAGTTGTTTAATCCTACCCTGGATTCCAGTGGTATGGAATAAATTTTGGAATTGTACCGCCCTTAACGGGTGGTACCCAAAAAGCTATATTATTTTTTTCAAAAGTTCAATACCTAATTGTTTATTTACAGTAACTAATGAATATTTTGTCAAAAGTGACAGATTTTGTCGGACCGACTCATCGCTGAGATTAATCTGAAAATGGTACAATGATCTGTAATACATACCTTTAAGGAAAATACGCTATACGCTTTAATACCTCTAATGCCTTCAGGTAAAGCTCCTTTGCTTGCTCAATTTTGCTTTGGCCCTCCTGAATTATAGCCAAATCATAGTATGCATTGACATATTTTGGTTCATTTTTAATGGCCTCTTCATAGTGATGAATTGCTTCTTGAATTCGATATAAAATTGCGAATTGAGGAATTTATTCCGAAAAATAAAAGGAAAAATTAATCCGAAAAACGGGAATTTAATGGGGATTTTTTCCAAAAAATCTAATTTTTGTATTTTTTAAAATTTAATAAATGATTCGAAAATAAATTTGAAAAAAAGAATTTCTTTTTTTTATTAAATTTTTGGTTAAAAATATAGGGAAGATCTTTTAAAAATGGAGTAAAAATTTCTCATTCCTAATTTTGTATATAAATACACTATATGTATTTTGTATATATTGACGAATATTTCCTTTGCCTTTTCATATTACTTAGGGTGTAACATAAGTTCTGAGCCCTCTTCATAGAGGCAATTTAAAAAATTCATAACTATGCTATTTTTCAACCAATTCTTTTACTCTCTTTTTTATATAGTAGGCCAATATGTCCTCTTTCATTTTTAAATGAAAAATTAATTATAATTTCTTTTTAAAATTTATTATGTATTTAGCGCAAACACTCCTAAAACTAACATTTGAGCGCAATTACTCTATGGCTTCTAGATGGACCATTCCATTAAGATGAGAAAAAGAAAACTATGGAAAAAGAGAGTCCACAGCACCCTCGTTAATGGCGCTTAAAAGAATTTTTACAAAAATTTATGCGCGGGGTAAACAGGAGGTCTCCAAAACCCACTAAAATTAGGGTAATTTTTGACAACAAAATGGGAATCTCAACTGTGAGCTTTTTTCAAATAGTCAAATCATTAGAATTTAATAGCATTTTCATTAATTAGGTCAAATAAATGAAAAATTCGATTCTTCTTGCTCTTTCTTGTCATTTTTCAAAGGGATTAGATTTTTGATAGGTTCGCTGAAAAGCGACGTTTCGAAAAGATCGCCGAACAAAAAAATGAACAGCTAAGTTAGGGAGTTCAATTTGGACAAAAATATTCCTCAGATTATGCCTTATCATAATACCTTTCGATTTTTTTCTTTAACCGTTTCAATTATAGAGAAAAATCTAATCCAATTTGACCATGTCAGAAATGACCTTAATTTGTATTTTGCTTCTAGATCCTCTAAATTTTGCGCCCAGGTCAATTATTTTTTGTCCAATAAATAACAACATATTATTGGTCATAATGGTGGTTTGTTCAAGGATTAGTTTAGTTTAAATTGATTTTTTTAAAAATATTTTTATCAATTCATTGAGGAGGGCTCAAAACTTATGTTACACCCTA
Organism: Rotylenchulus reniformis; assembly: GCA_001026735.1. Lineage (NCBI taxonomy): Eukaryota > Metazoa > Nematoda > Chromadorea > Rhabditida > Hoplolaimidae > Rotylenchulus > Rotylenchulus reniformis. The sequence goes on along the minus strand of LDKF01000181.1, from coordinate 26,927 downwards.
AGTAATTCAAAAGGAAAAAAGAATACAGTTTCTCTGTTTCAACACGATATAGTCGTAAGCGAGAGTAATTGAAAATATATGAAAAAGAGGTGAAATATTGCTCAAGATGTGATATAGTGGGTTTGGGGAGAGTAGAGACGACTAGACACAGTTAGAGAGTGAGATGAGAGTGACAAATTTTGGTAGAATTATTATAAAAAAATAATGAACCAATAATCATAATTTATTTGTTAATTGAACTATCATCAAACCATAAGTTCTTAATAGAAAAACCAAATGACCTAAAAAGGAAAAGTGCAAGTTATCTTTGTTTCTAATTTTGGGCTCATTGACAATAATTTAAATTGGTACATGCACATAATCAACGAATGTGAACATTTTTAAAGAATCCATTTCGATCAACTTGGTTTGGCTGAACTTTGGTGGGATCATCCGCCGAAATCAATTTTTACCAAATAAAAGTGCCAAATATGTATATATCTTATTGCACCTGAGCATTTTTTGTATCTTAAGCCTTTTTTAATTAATTTGTACAATCGATCAACCTCGTTTTGTTCTAAATTTCGCTATAAAAGCACCGGCAAATGATAAGCAATTCAATTCATTTATTCATTCATTCACAATCCGCTCAAAAAAACAACTCTCTTTGAAAATGTTGTCAATTTTGTTGCGTTTTTAGCATCTTTTTCAATATGAACTCGAAATTATTGGTTATTTCTGCAATAATGTACATCATAATTTCGATAATGCTCGAGTCTCAAGCACCGGCGGCAGTTAGAATTCAGGAACTTCAAACGGTAGTGTCATAGAGTTTAACACTCAAACTCAAGCCCCTTCGGAACTCCTGTATGACCCGTGACCTCCGTAACTAAACAATCTCATCCCACATTACGACCCGTACTTAAAGGCGTGAAAAAATAAAATAAAAATGTTTTTTCTCGAAATTTCTTATTCAATGGGTTTAGTGGTCTCGAATAAAGCTCTCATCAGGCTAGTATGATGTGCCGCCCAATAAGGATTATCACTCAATGACACTTCCTTTTCAGATTCCACAACCGCCGGCAAACTCATCCGCTTCCAAAAAAGCCAACAAAAGCTCATCCGCTTCCAAACCGCAGGCAAAAAAGTCTTATCCGCTTCCATTACCGCCGACAAAGAAGCATTAGCTTCAAAAACCGCCGGCAGTTCAGCTTCCAACACCGAAGAAGGGGGAAAGGACGAAAAATTTTGTAGTTAGAAAATGAGCCTAAACCATTCGAATTTATTATATTTAAAAGGATATGGCCAATTAAATCCTTCGTTAAAGACCGAACAATTTGCTTTTGTAAAAATTTGTTTTTTTTCTTTTATGAAAAAAAGTCACCATGCTGCTCACCAATCGGAATCCGGTGGTCGAACTATAACTAAATATATTGAATTATATCGATATTGAATTATATCGATGAGGATCAACATAGAACACATTTATGACAAATCCATCTCAAAAATAACTAAGAATAAAAATCATTATAAATTTCAGTTGAATTAATTAAAAATTAGACAAGAATAAAGGAAAATAAAAATTAAATAATAGCAAATTTTAAACGCACTGTGGTACGTAGTCGATCTCTAATATAATAAAGACTATCTAATGGCAATATAATAGAAAGGCTATCTAATACAGCGGCAGGAGACGGTTGAGTCCTGCCGTTTGAGTATCAACATTAGAAAATCGTTATAACTCAGCTCATCAAAAGCAACTTAAAAGTTAGAATTTTGGTCCTAAGTTTCAATAGATAGATATAAATGTCTTCTTTAATATGGCCAAAAAGATCGTTTGGATAGACAAGTAGCAAAAAAGTTATAAATCCTAAATCCTTCATTTTTAATATAATGGTTCATTAATATTAAAAAACAGATTTTAACAAATGCCAAAAAGATGCCATTTTGCCAAGCAAATGAGTGCTGGTTCGATAGCCCTTGGCGGTTGTGCAAATTTTTTAACTTTTTTTAATCAGACCGATAGAGAAATAAAATAATTCAGCACAATTTTGCTTTTTATACCTTTGGCCTAGCAAACTTACAATAAAATTTCAAAAAACATTTTCCATAACAAATTTGCCTCTCTGATAATTTCTTCTGATCATTTAGGTGCGCATCTGGTGATCTTGAATCGGCTTTTGGACGTAGTTGTCATTCGGCCATACGTCATCATTGTTGACGTCCCTTTTTTTGGGTTGCACGGCGCGACTAGGATTTCGGGTCAGGCCGACAAGCGCGAGACGTTCATGTTCCGCGTCATCAGTTTCACAGTCGGAGGAATNGCAATTTTAACCGGTCAATAATTGAATGTTACAATTTTACTCACTACCCGTGCTTCATTTCCTTTTGTGCCTTTCATAGTTAATAAAATATCAATTTTTGTGTAAAATGAAGATGAATTTATGGTAAAATCAGAGTTTTATTGTGTGACATGATGAAATAAAGAATTTTTTCGACGATTTTAGAAAAAAAAATTCGAAAATTTACTCATGAGTAACTCTGCCCTTAAAGTCAGTGCGATTAACCAGCGAAATTAAATATTTTTTCAAATCTACGTCCAATGGTGCTGGGTCGTTACAAAAAAAAGTGCCAAAACCCAATACGTTCTCCAAAAAACTTTTTTTTAAAGTCTTTATAGACCAAAACTTCCAGCGAAAACAAATGCCAAATTTTATGCTCTATCTCTTGGTATTTTTATTTTTTCGAAATTCGAATAAAAAATTCGAAATTTTCGCTAAAATATCGGAAAAGGGTATTTGTTATTTCGCTTATTTCAAATATGACAACAAATTATTCTTTTCCATAATAAATCAGTAACACCAATCTATTTGATTCACAGACAACAAATCACACTACTAATATAAATTTTTCTTTTGTCATCTTATTTCCTTGTCCACTGGATGCCACCAATATTGCCGTCGACCCCTTCAAAATTTTAATATTTTTCAATTAATTTTTTAATATTCATTAAATTTTATATATATAATAATTAATTTGTAACAATTTAATTATTCCTAATGGAACTTCTAATAAAGGGTACTTATTAGGCAGCCCCGGGAATCATGGATTAAATTTCCAAAAACAACAACAACAAACCCAGGGATTCCTTGATCTTATGCCACCAACTCGAGACTAAATCCAGATATCCTGTACACCATTTAATTCAATTGAATATTTTATATATTTATAATTAATTTATTCATTGAACTTTACAGCTGTCTCTTGAACTTCCTCTTGGCGGTGGAGGTGGCGGCGGCGACTTTGGTTTGGAACTAGAACCTTTGCCCAAACATCCGCCGGATTCCACCACAAAAATCTGACCCAAAATTGCGAACAGAAAAAAGGCGAAAATTAATGTTACGGAAAAGAATTGCATCATAAATTAAGTTTAGTCTTCAATTTTTAAAGAATTATCTTGGGTTATTTTAAGTAAAAATTATTAAATAAATATAATAATTATATGGAAATTATGCTAAGACTCTATGGCAAATGTCAATTGTTTTTATCAACCATTATGCTTGGAATTAATTACTCTATTTTCTAAATTTAATGGTATAGCAGGAAAATTACTTAAAATAGAGATTACCGTGAAATTAGAGATTAACGTTAAATTTTTCAACCTCGTCGTTTGGTTTGGGATGGATCTTCTTTTCGAATTCCGGATAATAGGAAATGGACAATTGTATATCGATGGGTCGGACAATTGGGCACCAAATAAAGTGGACTATGGACACAAAAAATCTTGCATATGCCTAAGGTGGGGGGGTTGCTACCTTATTTGCGAGTTACCGTATTCTCTCTAATATAAGACACCTGTCTTATATTTTTCAAACCACCTCAAAGGGGTGTCTTATATTAGAGAGGTGTCTTATAATAGAGAGGTGTCTTTTATTTTTCGAACCCTACTCCAGAGCAAAGTTATAGTTAATTGTAAGTAAACTAATATGTTCTGACCCCTTATTATTTGATCACTTTTAAAAATTCATTTGTTTTGCTACCAAATCTTTTGCACTCTTTTTTATATTGTAAAGTAAATTGTAATGTATCATTTTTACAAGAAAAAAAATTCTAATCCATTATTTAAAGAGATGATTTTTTTTAAAGTAAATATACCCAAAATTGATAATCTATCATATTTCTTCTATAGTCTCAAGGTGACATATTCCTAGACAAGAGTACCCTCTTTTATCGCATAAAAAAAAGAAATTTTTCAGAAAATGAATAAAGGGTAATATGATGTCACCAAAACCCTTCAAAATTCAGGGCATTTTCTGAGGTCAAAATGAGAATCTCAGATGTGAGACTTTTTCAAATGCCAAAACCATTTTTTTCAATATTATGGTGCATTAATAAGTGGATTACTCAGAAAATTCAATTTCTCTTATTTATTTTTATCATTTTGATGAAATCTTTTTTTAGCGATTGGCTTAAAATCGGAGCCTCAAAAGATGACCCAAAAAAGGAAAATTGATCGGATGAACTAAAAAACTGATTTTTACCAAGAATATTGAGATGAACATTCATCTTCACTACTTTCTCCATCAATCCCAACTACATCAATTAAAATTAAATTAAGAAAATACAGGGGATTCATAAATTGATTATTTCAAAAAAGTAAAATAGAAATAATAATGATAAGGGGAAAAATTTGTGGGGAGTGTCTTATATTAGAGGGGTGTCTTATATTAGAGAGGTGTCTTATATTTTTCAAACCCACTCAAGGGGGTGTCTTATATTAGAAAGGTGTCTTATAATAGAGAGGTGTCTTATATTAGAGAGAATACGGTAGTTTTATTGATATTCGTTCATTTAGTTGGGTTTTTCAATTGCATTACTTTTCAAATAATGCAAATAATTAGTGGAATCTGAATAAGCACTTTGAAGTTCCATTCTATTCTTTATAGGTTAAATTTGTTGATACATTTGTTATTTTGTTTTTTTGGTCTTGTATTATCTATCCTTATCGTCAAGCTTAGTTATTTTATTTTCTTAATTTTTATTAATAACCTAAGTGCAATATTAATAGAAATATAAAGAATGATAGTAAGCTGAAATTTCGGTTGAATTTTTGCGTCCTTATAATGGAATTCAATCATGGAATTCACATGATTTTTTATATAAACAAATTATTTATTATATAAATGTAAGAAAAATGAGACTGAAGGAAACCTCAAATTAATTTTATAAAATGAATAAAAATCAAGCTTAAGATATTAAACCGGAATGTAATTTTTTGCCATTTCTTACATAATTTAGTGGGATGATAATTGGATTTTTTTTAAAACATTGCATAAACAGAAATTGTTGAAAATTATATTAGTAAACGGATGTCTATCGTATGATCCGGGTCATTGCCTTATTAATTTTTTCGTATCTTAAAAATTAATTTTTTAAGATTACAATCAATACAAACATTTTCTGTTTGGGTTTCCAATATATAACTTATTTAAAAATGCATAGCTTCTGTGAATATCAATTAATTACTGCAAAAAATTTTACATTAATTGTAAAAAAGTAGGCTAGTCTTAGACCATCTCCATGTATGGTAATAGTTGCAAAAAAGTATACAATAAGAACGGAAAAATGGCAGACTGAGAGCCTTTGATTAATCTTAGAAAAATTCCAAAACTATTGTAAAAATTTCCCTTATCTCTCACATTTTCTTTTGATCTTTTCCACAAAATAATATACCAATTCTTCTATCCCTCGTCTCTAAGTTTTCGTGTCGATAAATTTTCTTTTTCAACTCAATCTGGCATGGACATATTTCAATCTTACAAATTCTTAGATCACTCTCATGACTTTATGTCTTTTTTCATTTTTATTTGTTTATTTTTCCGATATAAATTATATGCGAAATAGACTTTATGCATAATCAATTATGTCAAAAAATAAATTTAAAAGTTTGTTACAATACCTATTTTATTAAAACATTTTATTTTAACAATTTAATTTGGTTTTGTAGTAAAAATTCGATGAAAAAATTGATGCTCCGTACTGGAATCGAACCAGCGATCTTCTGTTTACTAGACAGATGCTTTAACACTTAGCCAACGGAGCTCTTGGGAAATTATTATTTTTTGTTTTCGATTTTTATTTGACTGTGAAATAAATATTTAAAAAATGAATTAAAAAATATGATTATTCCTTTTTAAAATACTAAAAAATAAATAAAAATGCGAATAAAATATTCTTCCAAAGCCCCTAAAAAATTCGCAGTATACTAGTAAATATCTTTGAATAATTAATTGATCAACTCTAGAAAATTCAATATGCTGATTAAAAAGATTTTAGATTTAGTATGTAAATGAAATTTCAAATTCACCTTTAATATTTTCTAAATTCAAAACTGATCTCTTAGAAAAAGACCAAAAATATATAAATTATCAGGTCAGATAGAGGGATAGGAGAGTTGATCAGGTTATATTTATAAAATAATATTTTTCATAAAAATTTTTACGATTTATATGTATTGTTCTTTACAAAATTTTACCATTTATGCCTTTGAAGTGCCAACTGTTCCCTTGTGAACTTTCTTTTTAATATCATCGGATTTTTTTCTGTATGTTATCTATGATTTCCCAGAGTTCTTTTTCGGTATTTTTTTTCTTGAAGCCGTGCTGGGTCGTTTGTAAAAAAATGCAATTAGGGGCGTTTGTAAAAAATTGGCAATTAAGCATAATGCCCTGTAAAAACTTTTTGTAAGACCTGTTAGACAAAAAGTATAAAAGGCAATTGTTCAGAATTTTATGCTGATTCGAATGGTATTTTTATTTTTTCGAAAATTTTTTCTCAAGAAAATTGGTCATTTTTTGAATAATTTTTCAAAATTACAAATATAAGGACAAAATAAGGACAAATCTTATAAATAAGGACAGATACGACCTCTGATGTAGATATTTTAAATTATTAAAAAATATTTTTTTAATTAAAAAATCTTTAATAAAAAAACGAATTTCGGTGGACCAACAGGGATTACCGAAGAGAATTTTTAAAATTTAGACGAAATCAAAAGTGTTGGGCTTTCTCTCTCCATGTCCATGGGCCGGCCTAGATTATCGTATAGTTATTATCATGAAATTAAATATGAAATATGGGTGTCTGTATATTTTACGCTGCGTACATATGCGCCGTAGACTTTTGCGCCGCTGAACAAATTCGAAATTACGCACAAAAAATCCAAAATAATTGTGTAAATATCGGGGACAAATTCAACAAATTGGGCCTCCCCCTTGCGCAACGAATATAACAGCAGTTGTCTCGGCCCTAAAAGTTCTTTGGCGGCGGGAATTTCTTGCGAATACGGTACTTGTCCACCGGCACCAGCTTCTGTTTCCGCTGCCGTTCCTCCTCATAATGCGCAGCGTCACTGCACGATGGTTGGTAAAAAAATTAAGAAATAATTAATTGTGAATTAGATCTGTACAATTGGGCGCCGAAGAAATTCGGATAATTGGGCGCAAAAAATAAATTTAGAATAGTTACTTATTTAAGTTAATATTATTATTATATCCAGCTATACATGATATTTTTTGTTTTCAAAAAATTTTCATATACATCAGCTTTAAAATTTCCTTAAGGAAAATTTTTTAAAATAAGCTTTGAATTTCAAGAAATAACATGCTGATTGCCGACCCTTTTTTGGATGCATCAGCCCCTTTTATGTCCTACAAGTTTTTCTCAATCCCTTTCAAACGAATTTTACTTTTTGAATTGAATGGGTTTGATTGGAATCCATTTGCTTATTGAATTAATCCCTTTTTGGCCTACCAAAGTTTCATCAGATCCTCGTGGTCATTTTTCTCGAATCGGTTCTCGGCCATCAAACGAAAGAGATGATCAAATTGGCGGGCACGGAACAGGGCGAGCAGATAGGCCTTGAGGACAATCGTCATAAAAATTATCAAAAATTGGCGGAGAGATTCTAAATTTCTTGCGAAAAACTGTAATTTTGATATTTCAAAAAATTTGGAACTTTTTCAGGAAAATTCGAAAAAAAAAACATTTAAAGATGTATGGTCTAACAATGTCTAAAAAATTTATAAAGGGATTAGTGAATTTGGCACTTTTTTAATGTCTCAGTACCGAAAATTTTTGACTGTCATTTTTTGATGGTTCAGTGGTAGTGAATCATATAACAAGCATTTTTAGCATGTTTTGAATCTTCTAGCTTATTTTCTTGATGCATATTTTGCATATTTTCAATATTTGTGCTTTTTGAATACCGTAAAACCCCTATTATAACCCACGGGGGTTATATTTTTCAACCTCCCTCCAGAGGGGGGGTCTATTAGGAGGGGGGGGTTCAATTAGGAGGGGGGGGGGTCTATATATTTCAACCTCGGCGTGGGGAGGGGGGTACTATTTTTCGACCCTATTTTTGGATTTTGAAGGTTCATTTGTAGAAAAATTGATCCATTTTTCAAGAAAAAATTTCCAAAATTCTTTAAAAATTAGCTCATTTTTTAGTATTTTTCCCATCAGTACCTTAAATTCCAGAAATATTTCAAAAAAAAATTCAAAAAGGGGTCTGGAGCAAAATACAGCCCTAAGAACGAGGTCCTGGACCAAAATACACCCCTAAAAATAGGGTTCTAGAAAAGGAATACCCTCTAAAATTTTACCAAGATGAGAAATGCTCACATTTTTGATGAAATAGACTACAATAGCGATTATTCCATTGAATTTTGAAAATTTTTCCTTTTCCATATATAAAAAATCAAATTTTTGGCTAGAACCCCCGGGGGTTCTAATGCAGGGGGGTTATATTTTTCAACCCCCTCCAGAGAGGGGGGGGGTCTATTAGGAGGGGGGGCTATAATAGGGGTTTTAGGGTAAATTCGCTTTTCGGCATATATTTTTTGGATAATATTTTTGGCATTTTTGGGACCTATTTTATATTTTTCGGACATTTTCCACCATTGTCAAAAAATGTCTGATCACGCGTTTACCTAGTTTTTGGTGGTTCTATTTTTGATCACCTTTTTATTCGTAAATTTCTTCCGAGCTTGTTCCAGATGAGTACCAAGCACGATGCCGAATTGTGCAATGTCGTGGTGGTGCGCATACCAGCCTAAGTGCACACATTGGAGAATCTCTTGCAACAACTCATTGTGCAATCGAACACGCCGTTGTCGGGCAACAATTGGTAGCGAAAACATTGTTTCTCTAGAGAAGCTGAATAGTGGGACAGGTTGTTGAAAAGGGTTAGCTATATGATATTTGCGGCCCAATCATTATAATTCGGTTCAAACACAACAAATTCAAATGCTTAAAGGCCAAAAATAGAAAAAATTGGGTCTCCTTCAACTCTCATCACCATAATAAACTCATCGTCTGACTAACTATCATCTAAAATTTTTTTTAGAAATAACTTTATGGATTGATCTTTTTATCAAGCAATAGAGCTACCAAAGGGTCTATGATTAAGAGCAACTTTGTACGAATTGGTCAAGCAGTTAAAAAGTTATAATCATATATTGAATAAATTACTGAAAAATCATCGAAAAATACAGTAATTTGGCCATACTTTTTTAGACCATTGTCCAGTTTGCAAACTTTGAACTACTCATAACCCTTTGATGGCTCTATCGTTATCAATATCAAATTATAAATTGTTTCTAAAATATTTCAGTAACGAGTTAGGCGGTGATGATTTGGGTTTACATCCAAAAAAAATTAAACATAAAATGAGCCTAATACTATCCAATTAGTTCATAATGTTTGAGCCAAATTCATGGTATTTTGGCATAATTTTTCTCAGTGGACGTATTTGTATGGGATCTGTCGCTTTTTTGACCCAAAATCATTTTTTTATATAATGTTTAAATCGACTTAAATCGAAACAGATTACCCGTAAATGTCAACAGCTTTAAAAGTCGAACTGAAGATAATCGGTAGTTATTTGGTTAGTTTTCAGGAAATTTGGAAGGACTTTTTTTAAAAAAAAATTAAAAATTTTGTGGTTTCAACAATGAGTTCAAATTTGCGATTTCTTTGGTAATATGACAGAAATATTTGTTTAAATAATGAAAAAAATACATCCAGACCAGAGGACCCATGCGAGTCATATTCATCAAATATGGCCTGTGGACATTGGAACATCCAACTCATTTTTATACAGCAACAATTTTCCCAAACATTATGCTTTGGGCAACTCACCAGGGTCACATACTTGGGTTATGGGGCATATTTGCAATATTTGACCCATGGCAAAATATGCATTAAAATTGATCAAAAATCTAAAGGAAAACTGTTCAGATGTGCTTAGATATAAAATAATTATTTTGCAAAAGGTAGTTTTATCGATTAAATATTCTTTTCAGACCCATCAGAGTTTTCATTTTTTGTCTATAAACTTTGGAAATGTAGTCGGTTCACTCGGACGTAGTTCATTATAAAAATTACATTAGTTTATGACTTTCCGCTTGATTTGAACCTGGCGAAGGACTGTATCGTGACGCAACTTTCGGTACTCTCTTGTTATTAGCGGTTGTTTAGGGAAAACTTTCAACGAGGTGGGGGAAGGGCAGTTCAAAATTAAATTCAACTTATTTACATACTAAGAGCCAGTTCAATGTGTGAGTGCTGGAAATTTTTGATTTACAATTTCTTATTGTCGGGTATTAACAAATCGATTGAGAACACTGATTTGGATCTACAGATTTATTATAAATTAAAGTTTATATCCAAAGGTTTAATTTGAATCAATAATCCATTATTTTATTCCATCTTCATTACATAACAATCGGATGTTTTTAAATGGTTTAGTCTCGACTCTTCTCGATCAGTTTGTCGTCTTCTTTGTTTCTCATTGACCCTCTCCATTTTTCCCATTCTCTGCCGTTCCCTCCTCTGCTCCTACATTTTTGCACGGAATTTGTCCACAAGATTGAGAACCTGAAAAGGCGAGATTCAAGATGGGCTAGGGTGTTAAAAGTGCAAAATATCAAGTTTTGTCTTAAAATTTTGGTTTGACCTTGTTAGGCCAAAAGTAGAAATGAAAAAGTTGCGCAGAATTTTAGGTATATCTTTTTAGTTTTTCGAATTTCCCTGAAAAAAATTCGAAAGTTTTACTTCCATATTCTCTCTAATTTAGCCCGAGGCTTAAGTTTTTCAACCCTCTGGGTAGGCTTAAATTAGAGAAGGGAGATTATTTGGAAAATGGTATAAATTTTTCATCCCCCTTGATAATGGAAAGGCAAAAATATGTAACATGATTGACTCGAATCAGGGGCACATCAGTAAAATCCGATTAGATTTCTAGCATCATGTCCTAGCTATCTTATAAAAGTAGTGAATTTGTTAAACAGGATTTTTGGATTCTGAAATTCCCTATTCCCGACATTCTCGACACTACTTTCGCCATGGCTGTCGCTGCTCTTTGCGAAACCGCTGGACCCTGGCGCCGGCTTGTGGTTGTACTTTTTCAGGTGCATCTTCAGACTATGGACGTACTTGGTCTGGTATGTACAATCCTGGCAACAGAACTGGAACACTGATCTGTGCGTCTTCATGTGCAAGTTCAGCATGGCCTCGGTGACGCAAGCTGCAGGATGGGCGGGGTGCAGTATCACCGACAATAGATTATCTGATACCAAGATACCCTGGGTATGATAACTGTTGTAATTCGGATATGTGACTATCATTCGGAACTTCAATGGTCAATGACCCTACAAACACAATATTGTCACTTGTAGATACTCATTATTACTGTAAAATTGCAAAATGCAACACCAAAGAAACTTACTGTGCTCGCATGTGGTGCACTTAAACTGTTTCGGCACGTTGTGGCTGCGGTAATGGTACTCCATGTGGTTCTGGTACTCCGTCACAAAACCGCACAGCTCGCATGTTAGTTGTTTCTGCTTGGGGATGTGCAGTTGTGCGTGCTCCCACTGCTCCTTCTTGCTGCAACTTATGTGTGTGCACTGCTTGCACTTGTATTGCTCGGGTTTATCGGACTGGCGATGAGTGACGGTGTTGTGTTCCGTCGGTTTGGCATCCCCATTCTGCGGTTTGGCATCCCCATTGATCAGCTAATTTATTGAGGAGATATTTCCCGTTCCTTGCACTTTTATTTTTTCGGAATAATTTTGAAATTCTCGTTCATTTGATTGTTCAAAATTTTCATTGAATTCCATGCCAAAAAATCGAGAACTAAATTAATTGTTAAGAATAAAGTGTTTAAATTTCCAACAATTTTAAATTTCAATAATGCGTTTAAATTTAAATTTCCAACAACTTGCATAGGTACAAGTTAAATTTCTTTAAATTAATCTATTAAGTAGCTAATGTGTATCTCCCCTCAAAAGAATCCAGAATTTGCTGGATATGGATCCATTAGCCCGGATCCAATAACCATCTGGATAAACAAAAGTTTTCTTAAGCGTACATTTAGAACAGTTGTCCAAATGTTATATGTATAAGCATATTGTGAAAAATGGCAAAACCTTATAAACATTATACCAAGTATCCACAGCAACAAAATCAGCAAAAACATCCACAGAAGTTCCGTTGTCCTTTAGTGATTGTTTCTCTTCATCTTTCTTCGGATCTAAAAAATATATATTAATTACAGATTGGAATACTACGGGCCATTATGGCGCGAACAATTTTGAGGCCTACGCCATCAGAGAAAAAAAAATTAAGAATCGTTTTTCAAAAGATGGCAGTAATAATTTTTTGATTGATTGAGGAAGGTTTTATTATTTTTTTATATATTTTAATTTAAAAAACCTTTTGATTCTAATTTTATTGTGTCCGTCTTCAGCTGTTCGCGATGGTACAAGAGCATTGCTTGCACTTCGGTTTCGGTGTCGAACACGATCGCGTCTCCATCGATGTCTATAAATGAGATATATAAAAAAACCAAAATTAAAAATCTAGTCCTTCATTTTTGCCAGTCGGGATTTTAGAAAACCAATTTATTGGAGTTTGGAATCCCTTTTTGTTACACATAAAATATTGATAAGCAAATATCCGATCTTTCATCATTATCCAGGGCTCCAAAATGTTCTTTTTTTCTAAAATCTGTACTTATTTTGGGTACCGATCTTAGAAAAAAATAAAAATGTTACTTACTTATAAGATTTGTGTTAATTAAAAAGTATTTATTTTGTCCTTATTTTTGGAATTATGGAAGATTTTATTCAAAAAATGACTGAATTTGTTAAGGAAAAAGGTCTAATTTTCACAATTTTCTCTGGCGGCCCCTATCCTCAATATAATGATTTTTTCAAAAGGTCTCAAAAAATTATCTAATTTCTTTTAAAAAATGAGATATAATTTAAAAAAATTTCTCCAGCGGACCCTATCGAGTCCGCAGGCATCCCTTACAATGAATTTTAACTTTAAAAAATAATCAATATTTCGCAAGAAAAAAGTAGGTCAGAATTTTCGAAAATTTTCGAAAAAGATTGATTATTGATTAAATGTCAACTCGCAGAAATAAAATTTTAGTCAAAATTTAGAATTTTACTGGAATTAATTCCATATAATAGAATTATAAATTGTTTTAAAGCGACCAGAGATTCACAGAAAATGGGAATTTTTGACTCGATGAAGCAATTTGCTCCGACTCTGGATTTTTCCATATCAAAATCTCCCTTTTAACCCTGATATATGTTATGGGTCTGGGGTTTATGCCTTTTCAAAACCTCGATAGAACAGTTGGCCTCGGAAGTTGGGTTCAATTGTTCGCACTTGGGCCATCAGAGCAGTGTAGGTCCACGGCTGGCAGCTGAAGCGTCGCCATTGGCCCGTTTCATGGCGAAACCATTTGACCGCCACCACCTTTTTGGTGCCATTGCCATGCTCATCAGTAGCGGCCAATCCCTCCACCACTAATTCAAAGTCACATTCCTCATCCATCGCTTTGTTGATTGTGATTTTGTGATTATTCTATGGTTTAAAAGATAGGAAATGTATGGGTTAAATCCTGAAAAATGGTTCGGTAAATGAGTTTAATCAATGGTTTTATGCAATTCCTGGTTTTAATGTTTTTTCCTGCCGGTTCGGGTAGGTAACCTTATTTTAAAAAAGACCCATCTTTCGATTAGTGTTATATTATAACAATTGCCAAAAATTTATTAGACAAATAATTAGCAATTTTTCAAGGAAATTAGGAAAATGTACTGAATGAATAATACTGATATCTGCTGGAATGGAAAAAATACAAACATTATGGGATGAGGGAAAGTCGTGGTTTGAATGGGTAAATAACGCTAAAAACATTCGCGTCATTATCCAACGACTTATGGTTCTTTCTACACGGCTACTATTTCAAATCCCCCAAACAAGCAAGTTCCCCCCTTGCGTAAAATGCCTACTTTAAAAGGTATGCCAAAATTTTAAAAGCAAAAATGTATAGAATTTTATGTTCTATAAGAACGGTTTTTCGAATCCCGATTTAAATTCTATGTTTATCTTATTTGTTGAGACTTAAATATATTCTTTGTATTCTATTTACATTTATAAATTTTTCATTTCCAATCGAATTTCTTTGCCTTTTGTTTTTTTAATTAGATTTTTGTATATTCGGTTTTTTCCATTTTAAATAGATTTTTAATTTTTCCAAACTAATTTTTATCTATAATTTGCCAAATAAATATAAAATTTTTCGTTTTCACCATTTATCGATAGATTATTATATATTTCCCAATAAATGCCAACCTCATCTACTTCCTTCATCAATTTGGCCCCTGAATCACTGGCAAGGATTTTTTGGTTGATACTTCTGATATATTTTTAGATTTAATTATTTTATCCATGTCTATTCTAAACATAATTTGTTTTAATTTTTTTGTAATTTATTTATGAATTTATAAACGGATTTCTAGCTTAAAGTTTAAGCTATTTTATGATTAAAAGATTTAAATAATTGCTCCTTAAAAATCCTTAAAAATATTAAAATCCTTAATTTCAGGCCTACATTTTCGCTTGTAGAGCGAATTCGGCTGGAGAGAGTGTGCCGACAATGGGCCAAACTTGTTCGAAAGTACGGCTGGCTCGATTTCAGGAAACTAACGCTGGAAAGACGGGAGCTAACAATGAGACAGCGAAATGGTCAGCAGGTTTGCTGGTTTTTGATATAAAAAAATACATTTTCCGGAAAGTTGAAAATTCAATTTTAAGATTTATAAATTTTGGAAAAGACGGGTACTTACCCGATATTACCAAATAAAGCTGGAAATCCAGAGTTTCGGCTATCGATATCATATTTTTGCCTCAAAAATTGAATTTGATCNACTTCCTTCATCAATTTGGCCCCTGAATCACTGGCAAGGATTTTTTGGTTGATACTTCTGATATATTTTTAGATTTAATTATTTTATCCATGTCTATTCTAAACATAATTTGTTTTAATTTTTTTGTAATTTATTTATGAATTTATAAACGGATTTCTAGCTTAAAGTTTAAGCTATTTTTGATTAAAAGAGTTATATAATTGCTCCTTAAAAAAATCCTTAAAAATATTAAAATCTTTAATTTCAGGCCTATATTTTCGCTTTTCTCACGCCAGAAGAGCGAATTCGGCTGGAGAGAGTGTGCCGACAATGGGCCAAACTTGTTCGAAAGTACGGCTGGCTCGATTTCAGGAAACTAACGCTGGAAAGACGGGAGCTAACAATGAGACAGCGAAATGGTCAGCAGGTTTGCTGGTTTTTGATATAAAAAAATACATTTTCCGGAAAGTTGAAAATTCAATTTTAAGATTTATAAATTTTGGAAAAGACGGGTACTTACCCGATATTACCAAATAAAGCTGGAAATCCAGAGTTTCGGCTATCGATATCATATTTTTGCCTCAAAAATTGAATTTGATCAGAGATTCCAAAATCGGCCCGAAAACCTGGATCTCACGTTTAACCGTTTATGTTCAGCACACTGTTAAATTTTAATTTTTGAATATTTTGCTGATTTTTGGAAGAAAATTTAAAAAATATTAACATTTGTTACCAGTTACCGGCCTTTGCTTGCAATTCATTATATAAAGTGTAAAGAAATGTCTATAATGTATCTTAATAAGTATGTATCTTAATAATTTAATTTAATATTTTTCCTTTAATATTTTTCCTTTAATATTTTTCTTTTTGTTACTCACAATCAGTTTAAATGAAATCATAAGAAATAAATTTGTATTTCATAAAAAAAGCAAAAAAAAATAGCTTCAAAATAAGCTTATAAGTTTGAATTGAAAATTGAAACCTTTTTAAAAAATATGGCTACTATGAATTTGGTCAATAAATTATTTTGGCCATAACTTTTTTTAGAATATTAGTCATATTCAAATGGATTTAGGCTTAATTTATATGTAGCTAATTTTAAGCTCTACTTTTTGACATAAAGCAAATTTTTATAAGATTAATTTTAACCGAGTTATAACATGGTCCACAAATGTCGAATTCTCAAATGTTGCTAAGCAGTCCATTAATATTGATCAGGACAAGAAATAGTTTTTGTCATATGTACAGAATTTTGCCAATAATTTTTTATATTTTGAATTGGATTTAGGCGTTTGGTAATTCCACTCATCTCTATTGTCACCCTAACTTATTGTTGTTTTGCTCTTTTTTTCTCTCCTTATTCCACATTTATTTATTTATTTATTTTATTGTACTTGATGTGTATTGACAATTGTAATTTTATTTACCACTGTTAGAGTGCCACTGGCACCTTGTGGTTTGACTGAATAAATTGAAAAAAATTGAAAATATTTTCTGATAAATTTCAACAGTTTTCAAGGAAATTCGAAACATATGTTTTTTCATATTGCCTTTAGAAGTTCAAAAAGGGGTTAAAAGTTGTTTAAACCATTTTGACTCTTTTAAACGAAATGACCCAGAATTGGGACGATTGATATCTGAAAGAGGAGAAGGGTTCAATCTTCTTTTTAGTGTAAGGGCATTTGTTGCTCGGATGCGCGGCTGGATCGAACTCAGGATACTGAAAGTGAACAGACAGGAGATGGAACAGAGAGGCGATCTGTCGGTAAGCTACTAATTGTATTTATTAATAAAAATAAATAATAAAAAGTAATCACAATTTTCGAATTAATTTAAATATTAAATTTTTATTTTTTCAAAATGATTTTTTTAACTTTATTCTTCTCAATTCTGACACTTTGGTAAATGCCCATTTTTGCATTTTATGTCAAATGCATCTGCTTGTTATAAATTTTTTCACTGGCCAAACAAATATTTTATTTGTTACTTGAATTATTTTACCAATTTGGAATCTAATTTGGTTTTTTTGACTTTTCAATTTTAATTTTTTCCTTTCAATTTTCAGTTGGCCAAGTACTGGGCGCTGTTCGATCTATGCGCCCCACACCTGCGCGTGTTGCGCTTTCCGGTACTCGAGGAGTACAACGTTAAACAATGGGCCATGATGCGCAATTTTCGTCATTTGCGCTTCGACGGGCGTGTGTCTTCCGGCATGTTAAGCGCGGCTGTAGACAACTTGACGCATTTGCGGAGCATTCACTTCTCCGAAATTGTGAATTATGAGGCATAGAATTAGAACACTCTTCAGATCAGATTCGGTGAAAAATTTTTAAGGAGAGATGAATTTGAAAAGCTTTTAATTGTAGTAATAATATATTTTCTAATGATTAATTTAAAAAAAATTCCGGTTGATTTTTTTCAAAATGCTTCCCTCTCACAAATAATCATATCGCGTCCTTTTTCTCACAGAGCCGCCGGAGATAAATGTTCAATGTTTACTTTTTTCCTTGACAAAAGCTTTGGCTCTCTTCTCCTTTTTTTAATTTAGACTACCTATATATTTTTGGATACTTTCCTGTTGGCGGGGGGGGNAGCAGTGTAGGTCCACGGCTGGCAGCTGAAGCGTCGCCATTGGCCCGTTTCATGGCGAAACCATTTGACCGCCACCACCTTTTTGGTGCCATTGCCATGCTCATCAGTAGCGGCCAATCCCTCCACCACTAATTCAAAGTCACATTCCTCATCCATCGCTTTGTTGATTGTGATTTTGTGATTATTCTATGGTTTAAAAGATAGGAAATGTATGGGTTAAATCCTGAAAAATGGTTCGGTAAATGAGTTTAATCAATGGTTTTATGCAATTCCTGGTTTTAATGTTTTTTCCTGCCGGTTCGGGTAGGTAACCTTATTTTAAAAAAGACCCATCTTTCGATTAGTGTTATATTATAACAATTGCCAAAAATTTATTAGACAAATAATTAGCAATTTTTCAAGGAAATTAGGAAAATGTACTGAATGAATAATACTGATATCTGCTGGAATGGAAAAAATACAAACATTATGGGATGAGGGAAAGTCGTGGTTTGAATGGGTAAATAACGCTAAAAACATTCGCGTCATTATCCAACGACTTATGGTTCTTTCTACACGGCTACTATTTCAAATCCCCCAAACAAGCAAGTTCCCCCCTTGCGTAAAATGCCTACTTTAAAAGGTATGCCAAAATTTTAAAAGCAAAAATGTATAGAATTTTATGTTCTATAAGAACGGTTTTTCGAATCCCGATTTAAATTCTATGTTTATCTTATTTGTTGAGACTTAAATATATTCTTTGTATTCTATTTACATTTATAAATTTTTCATTTCCAATCGAATTTCTTTGCCTTTTGTTTTTTTAATTAGATTTTTGTATATTCGGTTTTTTCCATTTTAAATAGATTTTTAATTTTTCCAAACTAATTTTTATCTATAATTTGCCAAATAAATATAAAATTTTTCGTTTTCACCATTTATCGATAGATTATTATATATTTCCCAATAAATGCCAACCTCATCTACTTCCTTCATCAATTTGGCCCCTGAATCACTGGCAAGGATTTTTTGGTTGATACTTCTGATATATTTTTAGATTTAATTATTTTATCCATGTCTATTCTAAACATAATTTGTTTTAATTTTTTTGTAATTTATTTATGAATTTATAAACGGATTTCTAGCTTAAAGTTTAAGCTATTTTATGATTAAAAGATTTAAATAATTGCTCCTTAAAAATCCTTAAAAATATTAAAATCCTTAATTTCAGGCCTACATTTTCGCTTGTAGAGCGAATTCGGCTGGAGAGAGTGTGCCGACAATGGGCCAAACTTGTTCGAAAGTACGGCTGGCTCGATTTCAGGAAACTAACGCTGGAAAGACGGGAGCTAACAATGAGACAGCGAAATGGTCAGCAGGTTTGCTGGTTTTTGATATAAAAAAATACATTTTCCGGAAAGTTGAAAATTCAATTTTAAGATTTATAAATTTTGGAAAAGACGGGTACTTACCCGATATTACCAAATAAAGCTGGAAATCCAGAGTTTCGGCTATCGATATCATATTTTTGCCTCAAAAATTGAATTTGATCAGAGATTCCAAAATCGGCCCGAAAACCTGGATCTCACGTTTAACCGTTTATGTTCAGCACACTGTTAAATTTTAATTTTTGAATATTTTGCTGATTTTTGGAAGAAAATTTAAAAAATATTAACATTTGTTACCAGTTACCGGCCTTTGCTTGCAATTCATTATATAAAGTGTAAAGAAATGTCTATAATGTATCTTAATAAGTATGTATCTTAATAATTTAATTTAATATTTTTCCTTTAATATTTTTCCTTTAATATTTTTCTTTTTGTTACTCACAATCAGTTTAAATGAAATCATAAGAAATAAATTTGTATTTCATAAAAAAAGCAAAAAAAAATAGCTTCAAAATAAGCTTATAAGTTTGAATTGAAAATTGAAACCTTTTTAAAAAATATGGCTACTATGAATTTGGTCAATAAATTATTTTGGCCATAACTTTTTTTAGAATATTAGTCATATTCAAATGGATTTAGGCTTAATTTATATGTAGCTAATTTTAAGCTCTACTTTTTGACATAAAGCAAATTTTTATAAGATTAATTTTAACCGAGTTATAACATGGTCCACAAATGTCGAATTCTCAAATGTTGCTAAGCAGTCCATTAATATTGATCAGGACAAGAAATAGTTTTTGTCATATGTACAGAATTTTGCCAATAATTTTTTATATTTTGAATTGGATTTAGGCGTTTGGTAATTCCACTCATCTCTATTGTCACCCTAACTTATTGTTGTTTTGCTCTTTTTTTCTCTCCTTATTCCACATTTATTTATTTATTTATTTTATTGTACTTGATGTGTATTGACAATTGTAATTTTATTTACCACTGTTAGAGTGCCACTGGCACCTTGTGGTTTGACTGAATAAATTGAAAAAAATTGAAAATATTTTCTGATAAATTTCAACAGTTTTCAAGGAAATTCGAAACATATGTTTTTTCATATTGCCTTTAGAAGTTCAAAAAGGGGTTAAAAGTTGTTTAAACCATTTTGACTCTTTTAAACGAAATGACCCAGAATTGGGACGATTGATATCTGAAAGAGGAGAAGGGTTCAATCTTCTTTTTAGTGTAAGGGCATTTGTTGCTCGGATGCGCGGCTGGATCGAACTCAGGATACTGAAAGTGAACAGACAGGAGATGGAACAGAGAGGCGATCTGTCGGTAAGCTACTAATTGTATTTATTAATAAAAATAAATAATAAAAAGTAATCACAATTTTCGAATTAATTTAAATATTAAATTTTTATTTTTTCAAAATGATTTTTTTAACTTTATTCTTCTCAATTCTGACACTTTGGTAAATGCCCATTTTTGCATTTTATGTCAAATGCATCTGCTTGTTATAAATTTTTTCACTGGCCAAACAAATATTTTATTTGTTACTTGAATTATTTTACCAATTTGGAATCTAATTTGGTTTTTTTGACTTTTCAATTTTAATTTTTTCCTTTCAATTTTCAGTTGGCCAAGTACTGGGCGCTGTTCGATCTATGCGCCCCACACCTGCGCGTGTTGCGCTTTCCGGTACTCGAGGAGTACAACGTTAAACAATGGGCCATGATGCGCAATTTTCGTCATTTGCGCTTCGACGGGCGTGTGTCTTCCGGCATGTTAAGCGCGGCTGTAGACAACTTGACGCATTTGCGGAGCATTCACTTCTCCGAAATTGTGAATTATGAGGCATAGAATTAGAACACTCTTCAGATCAGATTCGGTGAAAAATTTTTAAGGAGAGATGAATTTGAAAAGCTTTTAATTGTAGTAATAATATATTTTCTAATGATTAATTTAAAAAAAATTCCGGTTGATTTTTTTCAAAATGCTTCCCTCTCACAAATAATCATATCGCGTCCTTTTTCTCACAGAGCCGCCGGAGATAAATGTTCAATGTTTACTTTTTTCCTTGACAAAAGCTTTGGCTCTCTTCTCCTTTTTTTAATTTAGACTACCTATATATTTTTGGATACTTTCCTGTTGGCGGGGGGGGGNTGCATTCTGTTAAAATTTGGCCCTATTGCCCACGCCAACTCCCTAGAAGGAAAACCCTAAAAATGAACATAAATCCGATTATGATAAAAAAGGACTTGCTGGTTTCATTTCAGGCATCACCCTTGTCAGAAATGTATTTTTAGCATTTTATATATTTATTTTTCCCCTAATAGGACTGGAGATGCGTTCCGAAGTTGCACAATTTGTTGAGCAGCGACAACGAATCGCTACAAGCATTGCGCCTCCCGATGTGCAATTCCTTGGGAAAATCGTTGCGTCTTCCCGCATTGCCCTCCTTCCTCCGCATGATGCACATCCTTGGCCACAATGTTTTGCACGACGATCAACAGAGACGCGACCATGTCGATGAACTGCTCGAACTCGCTGCCACATATTGTCCTCAACTCGCCATATTGATGTTGCCGGCGGATTTGGCGCCCAACAGGCTATCGCTGGCCAAGCTAGCCCGATTTGAAATGTGGGTTTTGGCCATTAGAAATTGATTCTTCGATGCACTAGGGACAGTTGGTTTGTAATCAGTCATATGTAAATGCATTATCATTAGTGGGGACCGAGAATTTTAACTTATTGAGCAATCTCAGGTTAGTATAAATATATCATAGGTTAGCATGATCACTACCAAGATAAACCGATTGATTGCATTTAATTAATTGGATTTCTGATTGGAGGATCAATCTTTATGGAAAGACTATTTGCTTAATTTTTATTAAAATTAATCCCGTTGTATTCTTTTTACTAGCAGACTGATGAGAGCTTTTGATTGATGTTAGAAAAGTTTCGACACGAAAGATTTCATTTTATCTCTCAAATCTTCTTTGGAACTTTTCCAAAACATAAACACTATTTCTTCCATCACTCGTTTCTAAATATTCATGTCGATAATTTTATATTAACTCATCTGTTTAGCATGGTGTATTTGTGTTTTATTCCCAATTTATTATAATTAATTCTTGTTTTAATTATTATCTAAAATGCTTAATATGAACATTACAGGCTCTTCTACTTACGACTCAGTTTCAAGCTGATCCATGCCGTTCTTTTTGGCAACTTATTGGAAAAGATTGGCGCAAAGTTGCAAGTGCTTTTGCTAGAAAAGGCTAACTCAATGGTGGGTAACGAAATAATTTTTCTTTTCATTTTTTAATCCTTTCCACAAAAATATCTAATATTGACTTTTATTAATTTTTTTGGAACTGCAAGCCTGAAACAAAATGCATTTTTTTCTGAGCAATTACTGATTTTTTTTAAATTTAAAGTTGTAAAATTAATTTTTTAAATGTTTAAATGGAATTCTTCAGAATCTCATATCCTAAAATAGTATAATTCGTTTCATTTCCATTAACCTGTTTGCTGTTTCATCTAACGTTGGTATTATTCCCAACTTATAAATAAATTTTATCTATGAAAATAGATTTATATTAAAATTTAATTTCTCTTGAAATGGAATTCTTATTAAAAATTCCATCAGGTTTTTCGTCTTATTGCAAAGCATTGTCCATTGTTGGAGCACTGTTCCTTTGAGATCATCTGCCATTATCGCGCAATTGAAGAGTTAATAATTTTGCAGAATAGTTTTACAGCAATAGTTGGTTCCAATTTTTGGCTCAGATCAGTTTTATTCCCATTTAGCTCTTTCTAAAATATTTTAATATCAAATCTCTAAAATTTANTTTGCTTAATTTTTATTAAAATTAATCCCGTTGTATTCTTTTTACTAGCAGACTGATGAGAGCTTTTGATTGATGTTAGAAAAGTTTCGACACGAAAGATTTCATTTTATCTCTCAAATCTTCTTTGGAACTTTTCCAAAACATAAACACTATTTCTTCCATCACTCGTTTCTAAATATTCATGTCGATAATTTTATATTAACTCATCTGTTTAGCATGGTGTATTTGTGTTTTATTCCCAATTTATTATAATTAATTCTTGTTTTAATTATTATCTAAAATGCTTAATATGAACATTACAGGCTCTTCTACTTACGACTCAGTTTCAAGCTGATCCATGCCGTTCTTTTTGGCAACTTATTGGAAAAGATTGGCGCAAAGTTGCAAGTGCTTTTGCTAGAAAAGGCTAACTCAATGGTGGGTAACGAAATAATTTTTCTTTTCATTTTTTAATCCTTTCCACAAAAATATCTAATATTGACTTTTATTAATTTTTTTGGAACTGCAAGCCTGAAACAAAATGCATTTTTTTCTGAGCAATTACTGATTTTTTTTAAATTTAAAGTTGTAAAATTAATTTTTTAAATGTTTAAATGGAATTCTTCAGAATCTCATATCCTAAAATAGTATAATTCGTTTCATTTCCATTAACCTGTTTGCTGTTTCATCTAACGTTGGTATTATTCCCAACTTATAAATAAATTTTATCTATGAAAATAGATTTATATTAAAATTTAATTTCTCTTGAAATGGAATTCTTATTAAAAATTCCATCAGGTTTTTCGTCTTATTGCAAAGCATTGTCCATTGTTGGAGCACTGTTCCTTTGAGATCATCTGCCATTATCGCGCAATTGAAGAGTTAATAATTTTGCAGAATAGTTTTACAGCAATAGTTGGTTCCAATTTTTGGCTCAGATCAGTTTTATTCCCATTTAGCTCTTTCTAAAATATTTTAATATCAAATCTCTAAAATTTAGTCTTTTCTCTAATTTTTTTATCTATAGGCTATCAACCGCCCTCCAATCCTTGTTCCAACTTGACCATTTGCGCTCAATGTCCATTCGATACAAGCACTACAGATTTGGTGACTACAATGAACTATTAAGTAAGCATGTATTGGCTGCACTCGATGGATCAAAAGTCAAGAGAAACCTAGAGGTGGATGAAAATTACCCCAAAGTTTTTTGAATAATAAACAAATAAATTAAAATTAATATATTAAACATAAGGTTAGAGTATAGGGGATCAACGGGATATCGGCTTATTTTATGTGTCCAATGCAATTTATGCATAATTTCCAATTATTCTTAGGGTGCTGGATCGTTACAAAAAAATTCAAAATACAGAAGCTTCTTCGAATGCTCTTTTTAAAGCTTGTTGGGCAAAATCTTTTGCTATTTTTTTTATGAAAATACAAAATTTTTCTAAAATATCGAAAAATAGTGTTTTTTTCACGAAATTCTGTGCTATTGGCCTTGCAACTTGCAAGCTTAAAAAAAGTTGAAAAACTTATAGCATAAACGGTGAGGGAATATTATGATGCTTAATACGC
The DNA here is from genome assembly GCA_001026735.1 of Rotylenchulus reniformis. Lineage (NCBI taxonomy): Eukaryota > Metazoa > Nematoda > Chromadorea > Rhabditida > Hoplolaimidae > Rotylenchulus > Rotylenchulus reniformis. The sequence goes on along the minus strand of LDKF01000181.1, from coordinate 2,318 downwards.
AAAACGCGCTTATTCAAATCAAAACAAAATTTAGCTGATTCAATTAATAAATGTTTTAAAAAATATATAAAAACAGTTTTTTGTTGATTTACAGTATCTACATCTGGGCCCAGGTTTGCCAGTGCCTATCAATTTCGTCATAAATTTGATCAATGAGAATCAAGTATGTTTGAAGGAATTTGGAATTTTTAAAAATTATTTTATCTTATAAAAACATTTTTAATTGTAGAAAATTATCAGTACAGACTTTTTATAATCAGATAACCATATGAATTAAAACGTTTTTCAAAATCGCATTACCGTTCTCAAAACTTAAATTCTTCACTGCTATTCTTTAAAAAAATCGCAAAAAAATAATAGCATGCTTATTGTTAATTTTAGAAGAAAGTATTATTTATCAAATAACTCGCAAATAATGTTTTATTTTGAGGGAAAGCTTAATTCCTAAATAGATGTACATTCAACATTTATTTCTTCGTTTTAATTTTTAATAAAATTATTGAACAACTTCGGCTTTTGGTTACAGATGTGCAAGCTGACCTGTAAGCTCCTACCCTATTACTCGCGCGCGCAAATTGACGAGCTAAAAACGCTGTTGCAAAACCTGGACACGCCCCTGGAATTGGAGTTCTTCAATCATTTTCCATTTGGGCTGAAAATGGAGGAGAACAGAAGGGTTCGGGTCCGGAGAGACTATTTATTGGAGGACATCAGCCGATCAATGTTGCAACAGTTTTGGGCCCGGGCAATGGACTCATTCGTTTTCTTTGATTCATAAACTTTTCATTCATTTTTGTATTATTATAAAATTTAAAAAATAAATTCATATTTTTTTAGGGAGTTTCGTTCCTTTCTAGTCTCCACCTCAAAGATCCTCCTGACTTTCGACTTCTAATTTTATAAGAAAATTTGGCAAATTTTATTAGGGTCGTTAGCATGCTTATAAAGAAATTCTTCAAATGGAAATGTTTACAAAAAAATCCTATCCATGAATTGGATCGTATAAATCAATACAATAAAAAACAAATTTTATCTGATGAAATAACGATGGATAATCGAGGCCAAAAAAAACGCAACATTATCTGAATAATTTGTGCGAGTAAAAACCGCAAAAAGTAAAGTAAGTTTTATAAAAATACATTTTAAGCAAAATATATAAGAGATCCAGGCAAGAAAAATCGCTTAATGAAAAGTAGAGCTTTAATTTTTATTATTTTGACAAAAAGGCAGAAAATATTTTTGAGTGATTTAACAAAATTTAAAGATAAAAGTTGTAAATTATAGAATACCAACCCGAAAATGGTTGGATAGGTCTTGGGAAAAAATTCAGATGGAGCGAAAAAAATTTAGTTAAACATTGTGGGAGATTTGTTACGATTTTACGATTAAATTTTAGAGATTTGATATTAAAATATTTTAGAAAGAGCTAAATGGGAATAAAACTGATCTGAGCCAAAAATTGGAACCAACTATTGCTGTAAAACTATTCTGCAAAATTATTAACTCTTCAATTGCGCGATAATGGCAGATGATCTCAAAGGAACAGTGCTCCAACAATGGACAATGCTTTGCAATAAGACGAAAAACCTGATGGAATTTTTAATAAGAATTCCATTTCAAGAGAAATTAAATTTTAATATAAATCTATTTTCATAGATAAAATTTATTTATAAGTTGGGAATAATACCAACGTTAGATGAAACAGCAAACAGGTTAATGGAAATGAAACGAATTATACTATTTTAGGATATGAGATTCTGAAGAATTCCATTTAAACATTTAAAAAATTAATTTTACAACTTTAAATTTAAAAAAAATCAGTAATTGCTCAGAAAAAAATGCATTTTGTTTCAGGCTTGCAGTTCCAAAAAAATTAATAAAAGTCAATATTAGATATTTTTGTGGAAAGGATTAAAAAATGAAAAGAAAAATTATTTCGTTACCCACCATTGAGTTAGCCTTTTCTAGCAAAAGCACTTGCAACTTTGCGCCAATCTTTTCCAATAAGTTGCCAAAAAGAACGGCATGGATCAGCTTGAAACTGAGTCGTAAGTAGAAGAGCCTGTAATGTTCATATTAAGCATTTTAGATAATAATTAAAACAAGAATTAATTATAATAAATTGGGAATAAAACACAAATACACCATGCTAAACAGATGAGTTAATATAAAATTATCGACATGAATATTTAGAAACGAGTGATGGAAGAAATAGTGTTTATGTTTTGGAAAAGTTCCAAAGAAGATTTGAGAGATAAAATGAAATCTTTCGTGTCGAAACTTTTCTAACATCAATCAAAAGCTCTCATCAGTCTGCT
>LDKF01000180.1:90802-105785 GCA_001026735.1 Rotylenchulus reniformis | reverse complement strand
TTTGACCTTAAGTTTATAGTTTTCAAAAAAATTCCGGTTTTTTAAATTTTTTCGAAAGAAGGAACTTCAAAAACCAAAAAGGCCAAAGGTGGGGCCTTAAATTTTACATATTTTTGCTTTTTATAGTTTTGACCTAGCAATTAAAAAAGTTTTTGGGTGCAGGGGAGTTTCTGGGTTCTATGGAGCTGACCCCGTTTTGAATGGACCATTTCATATGTGGATAGAAGTTATGTTCTTAAGTAAATATTTTGAGCCTTTGTTTCCCAGATTTTCCCTTTAATCCTACCATTTGAATCTTTGCCGAAGGTCATAGTTTGAATAAAATTTTTCCAAAAAATCAAACATTAGTCTGCTATGAAATTTTGTAAAATATTTAGAAATTTGCTTTAACATCCAAAATTCTTGCAAAATTTAATTTTATACATAATTACTTTAAGTTTGTGGTAGAGAATCGTGCCCGACTTTTAAATTCACATTTCACATTACGATGTTCTTCGATCGAGAAGGTTGTTGACAGTGTTCCCGATGATCCAACTTTTCGGAGATGATCTGATCCTGAGCCAGGGGTCTGGATCATCAAAAATGATCTGATCTGATCTAATCCGACTCCAGGATCAGATCAGATCACGCCGGATCATGATCTGGATAAGATCAGATCATTCCGAATGACCAAAAAAATATATTACCTATATGTAATAAGACTAGAAATCCTTCAAAAACCGAATTGCAATTTATTTATTATGTTGATGAATACTGAAATTTCTTCTACAATATTTATTTATTTACTATACGCTCTAGGCGCAAGGTCCATAGCAAAGTATAAAAATGAACAAAAAAAGAACATAAAAATGCGAACAATAATATGTGAAAAATGTGTCAAAGTGAAGGCAAATTATGATCGATTTGTGTGAGATCGAATTTGTCAATAAGTTTGGCAATCATAGATGGATTATTTTTGCGTATATTGATTGGTAATTTTGCATAAAGCCTTGTGGTTCTAATAAAATATGAATGGTATCGAACAACCATACTCGAGCAATGAGGGGTAAAAAATTTATATTGGTCACCACTGGTTCCAGAATGTCTGATACTAAAAGCATTGTTTGCTGTAAATTAACATGTCCCCAAATTATGTTGTGGAAAAGTTTTAAATCTTTTTTGAGCCTGCGAACTTCTAAGCTGTTAACTTGGAATAATGTCAGTAATTCTTCATAGCTGGGTATAATATTACTATGTTTTTGTGTACGTAAGTAGATTGTACGAAGGAAGATTTTCAAAAAAAAATTTTGAATTCTATTGTCCATTTTAGACTTTGACATTGGAGTCAACTCTAATTTCCTGATTTCTAGTGACTAAGGCTCATGATTTTTTGAAAATCTAAGGCCTGTGAAAAATTTGAAACCCAACAACACCTGTAAGAATTTTTTGAAGTAAGAGGCCTATAAATTTTTAAGATTCAAGGTACAAAGTAACAATGATTTTTGAAAATCCTAAACCTGGAATTTTTTAAAAAAAAATTAAAGACCTCTATTACTGAAAAATCGAACTTGTGAGAAATGCGATTTTTGAAATAATATTACACAAATAAATTGACTTAATGGTCTGATTTTTGACCATAAAATCTGATTTTTTGAGCTAAAGGTTCTGATTTTGAAAATTTTCAGATGGCATTAACATGACTTTTCCAGGATAATTCGAAAAAAAATGAAAAGATCAAAAGATAGAGCATTAAAATTCTGCACAATTTTGTCGTTGGAATTTTTGGCTAAACAAATTTGTTTAATAAAGTTTATAGAAGAGGGACTGTTGATAACGGATAACCATTTGTACTTTTTTATTTACGAATGACTCACTTATCAGTACCATAAAAATTTAAGAACCTCTCGCTCATTTGAATAAAATTTATTCTTTGATACGAATAAAATATATTTAAGGTATCATGATATTCACAGATGAGCCATAAAAAGATTAATCGAAGCAACTATACTGTTTGATAAATTAGTGCTGTGAGATACAAAAAATATTGAGACCAAATAGAGGGCGTTGGTACAAAAGATCTCCTCGCAGAATATCCCCAAACTGACAAAAAAGATCCCCATGCCCAAAAACTTTTTGTTAGACCAGTTAGACCAAAAGTATAAAAATCAAAGTTGTGCATAATTTTATACTCTACATATATTCTGATATTTTTAGTTTTCCGAAATTCGAACACGCGAAAAACTATTTCTAGGTATTTTCGAAAAATTTCCAACTTTTTGTTCGAATTTATAAAAGCTAAAAATATCAGAAGATACAGTAGAGCAAAATTTTTGCACAACTTTATTTTTTATACTTTTGGACTAACAAAAAAGGTTTTGGGCATGGATATCTTTTTTGTCAGTTTGGGGATCTTTTGTCCGGGGATCTTCCGCGTCGACCCGAAATAGCGAACTTATTTGAAAATTGTTTCAGAATGAGATTTAATTTCTACTGTCCTCCCCCGTTTCGGGAATCTCGCCGGAGCACTCCATTAGAGTTTTGTCCAAAATTTGCAATGCTCGTGCGAATTGCACTTCTATCCACGCCGGACAGGAAGCTGATGAGTCAAAGAAAAGTACGAATAATTAATTAATAAAAAACTATTCGATTGTAATCACTTATTGCTTGTCGTTGAAATTGGGCTCCCCATCCTAAATGAACCGAAAAAGTTAAAAAATATGAATGTTAAGCATAATTTTTTACCTTCTACGAAACTGATACGGCACATACAATAATACTAAATTAAGAATTATGAAATAGATGAATATATGTTCCATAAAATTTAAGGAAAATCAAAATCATGTAGGAAAATGGATAGCATTAAATATATTATAGCAAAAAATGGCAAAATTAATTTTAAAAAATCATCCGAAAAATCATTCAGATTATTTAAGATTTGATTTGTTGCTTAATATTTCAATTTAGAATAAGAACAATTGATATCGAAGTCAAGTTAACTTTTTACAAAAAATATGTTTTATATTTAAGAATTTTCACTTGTTATTGTAACCAATTTTGGAAAGTAGCTGACAAAATCACATGCCATCTGTATATTCTGGCACTATCCATGTTCTACTGTCTTAATCAGAGGTTTGCCCATTCTAATATGTCAAAGCTGTCCGTCCTACTCCTACTCACTCATGGAGTCGTTTCGGCGTCGATTGTTAAACTCTTTTCAAACGTAACCTAGAAAAACGAGCTTGGTGTCAAAAAATTGAGCAAAAAAATTAGTTAAAACCTGAACATAAGCCCATCCGATTTGGCCCAATGTAAAAAAAGTTATGGCCAAAACCAAAATACACTATTTTCCGGAATTTACCGATACGGATGATTATTTTGGCCATAATTTTTTTGGATGGACCAATTTGGACGGGCTTAGGCTCAATTTTAGCTAGCATCTAGCTCTATCTTTATTAGAGTTCGTTTGAGCCGAGTTTTTAACAATCGGTGCCGAAACGGTCCTTTCGGTATCAATGCAATAACAGTATCCTATTCTGGCATCACACTTTCGTACCTGAAAATGGAACAGAGAACGATAGCCCTCAGAATGGGCCTTCTGCAAAAGTTCACCAAAAAGCTCTGCATCAAAAAGACAGGTTGACGATTCTACGGTACTACTTCGCGCGGCATTGATGCCCTCAAATATGTACACGGTTGATGGAATGTCTCTTTTTCTTCGGGCGAACAGCGGACATTCTGAATGAGAAGTGAAAAAATATACAAGAATTAAAGAAAAATAAAATAAAAATACTTACGGACGAAAATTCGTGAGTCGCTGAGGTTTTCCAGGTATATATTGTCATCGCGCTGGAATAAACGAAGTCCCTTTCCTGTTAAAAAAATAAAAAAATATGTAACATAAAAATAAAAACACACCGAAAGAGCGCAAAACAGAGGCTGAAATTTAAATTATTATTTTTTATGTTTTTAATTACTTACTGACCTATGGATTCCTGGCCGATGCTGCCAATGGTTCCTATATTTTAAATTTTTTAAAAATATTTTGCTTTTATTCTTGCCAAGGCAAAGGCGCGTGCTCTCCGGCGGGGAACAGTCTGTGCCGTCGATAATCAGTCTAGTTTTGATAATAAGAAAATTATAAAAAATCAATCATAATCTTTTTCCATTTTTCCGAAAAAAATTAAGCTTTAAAAAAGGAAGTTCCTTATTTCACAATTTTCTGGCCAATTTACTGTGGGTTTTCGCGTTGGTCGTGCTGCAACTCAATCTCGAACTTGTCCCCAACCTTGAAATGACCGAAATTTTTTTATTGACAAAATTGAAGTTCATTACCATTTTGTCGAATTCGTAATAATAAACAAGGCACCAGATGTTTGTTGCAACTGCAAAAAAGTGGGAGAATAAATTAAAAAATAAAAATAATTCTTATTTTTGAGCTAGTTGGAATTCCATAAATTTCTCGCACCTGGCGATGGTGTCCCACTGATTTTTCCAATGCATTCGAGCAGGGATGCTTCTGGTTGCGAGACTGACGAATATGGGGCCATTGCTGTCATTTCGCTATAATTTTTGAATTTTCAAAATAATAGATCTTGGGTACATAAGTGTATGAGGTAAAAGTAAGTTCCAGACTTACACCGAGCGATCTCCCTGGTTTGAAAAATTTTGATGGCACGATTGCTTACATGTATTTGCATCGCCAACCCTATTCCCAACTCCTTTAGTTCCAAAATAAAATTTTCACTGTATTAAAGGGTGGGTTCGGTCCCACTAGGGGGCGCGGGAAATTATTGAAAATTTTATAAATTTTCTTAAGGAAAATGGACATTTTTTGTGGAATTTTCTTTAAACTTTGGTGGAATGAACGAAGAAATGAGTTGAAAAGAAGAAAAAATTTTAAAATTTGAGCTAATTTTTGGACTAAATCCAACCAAAAAATGGTGAATTTCTTTTAAAAAAATTAATAATTTTAAGCCAAAAACTGAAATTTGAAAGTCGAAATTTCGAGCCCTTTAATTTTTCGACATCGGAAAAACCTCGAAACTTTCGATTTGGAAAGTCGAAATTTCGGCACAACCCCGATTAAAAAATTTTCAACCGGCAGTCTTTTTGTTCTTCTAGTTTCCAGAAAATGATTATTAAAAATTATAATTTCTTTTAAATCCGACTTCCAAATATAAAAGTAGTCGATAGAGAAATCTAAATGTCCCTACCTATTGAATTTATATGGACGTTAACCAGTGACCAGTAAGTGACAGTAGTATTTGAAGTTTCGAAATTCTTGTGCATTTCCATTTTACCCACTCACTCTGTTTTCTGTTGTTGGTAGGCCATTGGTCCGCGATAAGGATCCGTCGGAAGCGGCGGCACTTGAACATTCTGTGTAACCGTGTCCGCCTCTGTCCGTTTCCGTTTCATCGACTGCTGTCCGTAACCTTTTCGCGGCTCTTCTGTCTCGTCATGTTTTCGCTTTTGTTGTTTCTAAAAATTCTTACTTTATATTTATATATGTATAGGTTTTTCCGTATTATCTATCGGGTGCACATCATCCTCCCGAAACGCCAAGTCGGAAAAATTTTCATAAGAGTCCCCTGTCAGCTGTCAATTTCATCCAAATTTTCAAAATTTTCTCCGGCGGCCTCTATCGGTGCCGCCGGCACCCTTTTCCCTTTTAAAAACAATGAAATTTCCTATCTTATGTCAAAAAATGACCAATTTCTTAAGAAATAGGTATCAAATGATCAAAATCTTATCCGGCGGCCCTTGCAAAGGTCCCCCTTTACCGGCACCTCTTGTGGGCGATGGTAGGGGGTCGAACTCCCCCCCCCCCTTAATTTTTGAAACTAACTGCCTTGTTTGGGAGAGGCACGTGGACCCCTTTGACCCCCTCCCTTGGCGCCGGGCCTGGGGGTAGTATCAAGTGCGCAGCCGGGGGGATGGGGCTATAGCTATAGCCTCCCATAATGCTGCGAATTTAATTTAAAAAAAGTATAAAGCAAAAATCCTAAAAACGCGAAATTTTCTCCGGCGGCCCTTCGGGCCGATTTTTGTTTTTTTACTCGTTACCGATCCCCCTCAGCTTTCCCCCGAATTTTTTTTGCTACGCTCTTGGTAAGTATTTTGGGTAAAAACCTTAAAATAGTTACCTATTTTTGGGGTTTTTGCACCAAATATCCTGGGTAGTGTTGATCATTGGCTCTTTCACCTCTTACCTGCCCCCTGGAGATATTCATGGACAGCAGGCACTCTTCTGCTGCCGGCTCCTGCAAGTTCTGCCCCTGTTGCTGATGCTGCTTGACCAACATTTCTCTGCCCTCTCCGCGACTATCCGGCATCCGTTCTTCCTGCTGATCCCTCATCCGTCCTCCCCTTCCGTCCTCTTCTGCCACTTCTGCAATCCCCTCGTCATGTTCAGCACTAGGGTTGTTGGCGACCGGTTTAAAACCGGTACCCCCGGTTTTCGGTTTGGCCGGTTTTGGGACTCCCGGTTTTCGGTTTCGGTTTTGCTCCGACCCCCGGTTAACCGCCGGTTTTACCGGTTTTTCAAAAATTGCCAAAAAATCGATAAAAATTCCAAAAAATTCAATTTTTGCTCTCAAACAGATGCCGAAATGCATGAAATCTTGAACACAAAAAATCAAAACAAAATATCATCCATTATATCTCGAAAAAAATCAAAATTGTAAAATTTTCTCAAACCTTCTTACAAGTTAGAGCTATCGGGACTTTTACAGTAAAATTCTCANAGTACCTAAGGGCGGATGGCAACGGGGGCAACCCTTGCAGATAAAGTTTCAGGAATTTCGGCGGAAGAAGGGAAGAAAAAAAATCGAAAAGGGAAGAGAAAAATCGAAAACGAAGAGAAAAATCGAAAAATTGACCAATTTTCTGAAGAAACATGTCCAAATTCTTAAATTTTGAAAAATTAGACCCCTATTCCTAAGGCAAATTTTGAAATTAGACCCCTATTCCTAAGGAAAATGCTGAAAGAAAGTACGAAAATTAAGGCCCAAAATTAGGTCCTACTTCGTACTTATACATCTTACCATACTTTTTGAACCATCGTACTTCGTACTTTAGTAGTACGAGTAAGAACAAAGCATGAGTTAGGAGCAGTGATCTTAGGTCACCGGGCATTTGAAAATCTAGATTTTTCAATTTAGTCATGTTTTTAAAGTAATTACCATTATGTGAAATGTTGTCAGCTAGATAGGAGTCGCCAAAGAAAAATTTGAAAAATTGTTGAAATCTTAAAAATTTAACCATCTGGGGCTCTTGATCTTACCTATTTTTCTCAAAATTTTCATTCTTAGGGATGCATTTTCAAAACCGAAAAACCGGCGGTTTTGGAGTCCCGGTTTTCGGTTTGGCCGGTTTTGGGACCCCCGGTTTTCGGTTTCGGTTTTAGGCCCAAAAACACCGGTTTTCGGTTTCGGTTTCGGTTCGGTTAACCGGTCGCCAACAACCCTATTCAGCACGGTGCATCCCCGGCTCCAGCTTGGGCATATCAGAAAGGTCCACGTCCGCCGGTTGCGATTGATCATTTTCTTCCTTAACAAATGTATCAAACTTCAATACAATCCCCCCCCCCCACCTATATTTCTTTACGGATTTCCAAGAAATTCTGAATTAAAAAGCAAAATATATTTTTCGAACAGTCTGAATTTTTTCAAAAATTTCACCAAAATCCGAATGTTTACATCAAAAAATCGAGCATGATTTTCTATATATTTTTGCTTTTGGAGATTGTGGCCTAGCTAGGTTATGTTATGGAATTTTTTCACGGATCAGTGACCATATTTTTCCCACTTTTGGCTGTATATTTCTCTGCATAATAAAACAGAAAACTAACCGCATTCTCTGTGTCCTGTTCTGCTGCCCACTTCTTTACAATTTCCAAATTGGATTTTGTCGCAGGAATTTTGCTAAGATATTCACGGATCCGTGACTCTTGCTCCTTAGACGTCATAAATTGTTTCTGAATAACAAACAAAATCAATCATTCAATATTATGAAGAGAGATTATTGTACAAAAAATGAGCATTTAATTCGTGGGCATTGGCATCTTCGATCATAAATAAATAAAATTGCAAGAATATAATCTGATGTCCGATGAGTCAATTTTATAAATATTAATCATTAATCTTTTTATTTAATAAAAAAAACCAGGGCGTAGTCACCAGAGGGAGATATAGCCCCCGAAATGCCAAGTCGAAAAAATCAAAAGGGCCCCCTTGCCGATTTTTTCAAAATTTTCTCCGGCGGCCCCTATTGGGATTGGGACAGCCGAACTTTTTTTTTGCTCGCCGGCGATAGACACAGCCCCCCCCCCCGAACATTTTTCATGGCTAAGCCCTTGGAAAAAACATAATAATTAGCGAAGAAAAAAAACCAATCGGGTTCAGAAAATCAGGTTAGGTATGTGCATAAAACCAGGTTATGGTTATGTATTTGGCTTCTTGGCAGATGAAAATGCAAATGATTTTATTGATATTTATGTATATGCCATGGGGGTCAGCTCCATGGAACCCAACTCACTAGAATCCAGAGACTTCTCTTCATCTAATTTTTTTAAACACTGTTAGGTCAAAAGTCAAAACTATAAATGGTAGAAATATGTAGAATTTTAAGACCCATTTTGGTCTTCCGAATTTCCCTGAAAACTTTTGGATTTTTTTAAAATTTTCGAAAAAATGCAAAAATCGAAGTTTTTTGAAAATTCCAAAAATTTTCAGGCGAATTCGAAAAACTAAGCAGGCTAAAAGTGGGCCCTTAAAATTCTATTTTTTTTCTTTTAATATGCTTGGGGGTAACATAAAGTTTTTGGGTGAAGGGAATTCTTCGGTTCTATGGAGTTGTAAATAGCTATGCCAAGCCATGATCGCTCGGCAAATGCCTCTGACAATTTTCGAGTTGAAGAGACCATCCAATATGTAGGATATTTTGAGCAAAAAAACTTTCCAAGCCAAAATCAAAACAATCGATTGAATAAAACAATGATTGCAACAGGACAAATTTCGTGATAGCAAATTTACTGAAGGAAATTTGTGGACGGTTGGGGGAACAGGTCACACCCAAAATGCACCATGCTAAAAGTGGTGATATTTTGGGTCGAAAAATACTGTATGTAAAAAATGTAAAAAAAAAAACGAAAAATCACCAAAAAGCCTAATGCAAATTTATTTTTTAAATTTCAAATTCGAAAAACAAAGACGATCGCCGAGTTATGGCATGTAGGTCCCGCAATGCATGTAAAACCCGCAAATTTGGTTGTTTTAAACATATACGCGATGTTTCGTTTTTTAGACATTTTGTAACTCTCTCTCTTTGTGAGGTGACATTTTGGGTTTGGTAACATTATGGGTTGACAAGTGTGGAGGTTTTTCAGAAGTTTCCACAAAACTTCTTAAGATTTTTTAGAAATTAACACAAAACTTCTTAATGAAAAATTGTGATTTCCCAAAAATTTCGAAAAATATGAGTGATATGAGTCAAAAAAAAGAATCCTGAATTCATGAACCTTATCCCTATCAAATAGGAGTTTGATAAAAATATGAAAATACATATGTACAGTGAAAATGATTTTTTTACCCTTTAAGTTGGCCGAGGAAATGCACTGGCAAATACCACTGAAAAGAAAAATAACATCTTCTCAGTTATACTTGCGAAAAGAAGCAGAAAATGAAAGAGAAAACAGGGCAGAGAAAAAGAGCATGAGAGAAAACAAAGTGGCAGAAGTAAAAGGTAAAAGGCGCTGCCCCAAGATTCGTCCCGCCAAGATTCGTCCAAACCAAGATTCGTCCCACCAGCCAAAAAGCCAAGATTCGTCCCACCAGCCAAAAAACCAAAATTCGTCCCGCCAAGATTCGTCCCACCTACCAAAAAGCCAAGATTCGTCCCAGACCCTTCCGCGTCCTTCCCAAACCCTTCCGCGTCCTTCCCAGACCCTTCCGCTTACCTTCCCAAATCGTTCCGCGTCCTTCCCCGACCCTTCCGCGTCCATCCCTGACCCTTCCGCGTCCCTCCCAGACCCTTCCGCTTACCTTCCAGAGCTCTTCCGGAAGGTTGGCAGATGTATGCGGAATATGAATAGAAGTGATGCGGAAGGATGCGGAAGGTGATTAGGGGTGACGCGGATGGATGCGGAAGGTGACTAAGAGTGACGCGGATGGATGCGGAAGGTGATTAGGGGTGACGCGGATGGATGCGGAAGGTGATTAGGAGTGACGCGGATGGATGCGGAAGGTGATTAGGAGTGACGCGGATGGTGGGACGAAATTTGTTTGGGACGAATTTTGGTTTGGACGAATTTGGCTTTTTAGTTGGTGGGACGAATCTTGGCTTTTTGGCTGGTGGGACGAATCTTGGTTTGGACGAATTTTGGTCTGGACGAATTTTGGTTTTTGGCTGTTGGGACGAATCTTGGCTTTTTGGCTGGTGGGACGAATCTTGGTTTGGACGAATCTTGGTAGCGCCCTGTCTGCGTTTTGTAATTCGATTTTCGTTTCATTTCAAAGGCTTTTCATATTTCCCACTGCAGGGTTGAAAATTGAAAAAAACATTTTTACTGTATACATATATGGTATGTTGTAGCCGAGATCGAATTTTTAGCCGATTTCAAAATCGGCTAGCCGATATCGAAATCGATCGAATTAATATTTTCATCAAACCAAAAACTTTTTTTAGACGCTTCCTAGGCCAAAACTATAAAAAGCAAATATGTGCAGAATTTTATGCTTTATCTTTTGGCTTGATTAGTTTTTTGAAATTTTGATGAAAAGTTTTAAATTTTCGAAAAATTAGAAAAATGAATTTTTCGAAAATTTCAAAAATTGCAAAGAAATTTGAAAATTTAATCAAGCCAAAAGATAGAGCATAAAATTCTGCACATAATTGCTTTTTATAGTTTTGGCCTAGGAAGCGTCTAAAAAAATTTAACAGGGGGGACCCTTTTCATTTGAAAACCAAACAAAAATTTTTTTTTACATTTTTTTTTTGGCATTTTAACTATTTTTTGAACAAAGGAATTGCAAAAAACAAAAAAAAAATTTTCATTTTCCCTGAAAGGGGGGACCCTTTTAGTGGCTTTTCAAACTTGACCGCCTTTCAAATAGCGCCGAAAAACCTAAGTCAGGTTCAGAAACCAGTTTTATGTACATAAGTAGGGACCGGATTTCTAGGTTATAACCTATTTTTTTGGCGCATAGTTTATAGCCAAATATGCATAAAAAACATGTTCCCAAAGTTGTTTGATGCATTTTCGAGTGAGTTTTTATCAACTATTTTCACCTATTTTGAGGTTTTAGCACCTAATAGTTTTTTAGCACCTATTTTGGATTTTGCCACCTATTTTCCACCTATTTTGGCATTTTTAGTTAAATTTTCTAGAAAAATTGAAAAAACCGAAGAATTTCAAAAATTCACCATGATAATGCATTTTTAGCTTCAAATTCATTATATTTTCCCATCCAAAATGCCTAAGGAGGCAAAATTGCGTCGCGCAACTTTGAAAGAATGGATTTCCAAATTTCCAGATGGAATATTCACAACCGATGGAAAAATCGTCTTTTGCCAAGTATGTACACAGGAGGTAATTAATTTAATCGGTACATATGTACTAATTATTTTTAATTCAGGTTCAATGCTCTATCTTTTCGCACTTAAAACAACACAGTGACACTTAAAAACATCAATCAAATGTTGATCGCAACCGACAAGGCACAAGCAAACAACAATTTATTGCCGCTTCATTCGCAAAAACCGATGGTGATCCGTTCAACGAAGAGCTTTGTGATGCCTTGATCAGCCAATATTCCATTCTTCAAACTAAACAATGCCTCTCTCAAACAATTTTTGACGAAATATTGCAACAGAAAGATTCCAGATGAGTCCACTATTCGGAAAAATTATTTCAAAATTTGTTACAGCCAGGTTTTTTAATATTTAATATAAAGCTCTCTGAAAATTTATTTTAGACAATGTCAAGAATTAAAGAAAACATTGCTAATTCATTTGTTTGGTGTTCCGTCGATGAGACTACGGACTCAATGGGTCATTTCGTGGCAAATTTGATTGTCGGCAAACTTAATCCGAACGGATTTTCCATCCCTTTCCTTGTTTCAGTAAAATTTTTGGAGCAAACTAACCATAGTACCATAGCAAGATTTGTAAACGACGGAATAAGTGAGCAATTTTTTATATTTATTAAAGCTTCAATTTGACTTAGGGGAACTCGGAATCAAGGATGAAAATGTTTTATTATTGGTGACTGACGCTGCTGCATACATGCTCAAAGCTGGATGTGCAATGAATGTGTTCTTTCCCAATTTAATCCACTTAACGTGTGTGTGCCATGCGTTGCGGAGCAAGTTAGATCTTTCTTTCCAGCAGTTGATCAGTTGATAGCCAGCACCAAAAAGGTTACAAAATTGAAAAAAGCATTTTGCTTATTTGTATATTTAGGTTTTTGTGAAGGCACCATCTCGGGTTTCTTTGTACAAACAAATGTGCCCTAATTTACCAATCCCTCCGGCTCCCATTTTAACTCGCTGGGGCACATGGCTCGAGGCGGCAAACTTTTTCACACAAAATTTCAGTTCCATCAAAAATGTATGGATTTTAATTAGAAAATCCTTTTTTTCTTAAAAAAAATTCCAGGTCATTGATCTATTCGATTCCGATGATGCGGTGGCAATTCAAAAAGCAAAAGAAGCAATAGAAAATCCCATTGTTCAACAGCATCTGGCCTACATTAATTCAAATTTTGGTACCATCCCAATGACGATCACCAAGTTGGAGGCACAGGGTCTGACACTTGTTGAATGTTTGGACATACTCCTGGAATTGCGGGGCACAATCAGAACGGCAACCGGAGAGATTGGATTGCAAGTTAATCAGAAATTTGAGAAAGTTCTTGAAAATAATCCGGGCTTTTCGCGAATGTTGGACATCGCAAAAGTGCTCTGTGGTGGTATTGCGGAAATTCAAATGGCACCGGACATGATAGCTGCCATGAAATTTGCACCAATATCTTCCTGTGATGTCGAACGGACCTTCTCAGTGTACAAGAATGTTTTGGCTGATAATAGGACGAATTTTACTCCCGAAAATCTGGAAATGTATCTTGTTTGCAATTGTGAAAAGCGATAATTTTTTTTGTTATTTTTTTGATGAAAAAATAAAAATTTGTTATTGAAATTCGCTGATTTTTTAGCAACTATTTTGCCTTTTTTAGCACCTATTTTGGACTTTTTTAGCACCTATTATAGTACCTATTTTGATGGTTGTTAGCACCTAAAAATCCGGTCCCTATACATAAGTATCTTAGCAGATGAAAAATGCAAATGATTCGATTGGTATTATTTGTGCCATGATCGCTCGGCAAATGCCTCTGACAATTTGCAAGTGAATGATTGGCGGACAAGAGGCCACCCAGTAGGATATTTTGAGCAATAAAATCACAATCGATTGAACAGAATGACAATTCGTGATAGCAAATTTACTGAAGGAAATTTGTGGACGGAATAGGTTGCAGAAACTTCTTTTACAACAAGTTAGATCAAATTCATGTTTTTTAAGGTTTAGATTTCCTTAAAATTTTAAGAAAAAAACAAAGGTTAAAAAATCAGAAATAAATTTATATATGCTAGTGGGGAAATGGATTCGAAATCCGAAAGTGAGCAAAAAAAATGCGAGAGAACACGGTGGATAGAGAAAAAAAAGTATGTATGCATTGCTTCGTCGCCAAAGCGAGATTAATTTGCATCCTTTTTGGTGCTGAGCGGTCATACGTGTTATTTTAGCTTACTACAGAACACCAGACGCGAAAGACCGAACCCCGCACTAGTCGGTGTTTCGTGAGTCTGTTGTTTTGTATGTAATTGTTATGACGCGTTACTACAGAACAGTGGATTCACGAAAGATCGAATTCCGCATTTTCCGATGTTTCGTTGCCTTGTAATTCGATTTTCGTTTCAGTACTTTTCATGTTAAATTTTCCAAATGACTTTAGGCTTAAAAATCATTCTAGGATATATTTGTCTTTGATTTTTTGTTATACTTGGGCTCAAGGGCACCGCCGGGAAAATTATTCGGGGGGGGGGGGGNGCAGGCTAAGGGGGGTCACCAGCGAGCAAAAAAAAATTTTTTTGGCGGCCTGAAGGGCCGCCGGAGAAAATTTTGCGATTTTTTTACACATTTTCATAGAAAAATTAATATTTTACTTGAGAAATAGCCTTGGAAGATGATGCCGGTGGGTGGACTCGATAGGAGCCGCCGGAGAAAACTTTGCGATTTTACACATTTAACATTTTTCATAGAATAATTTAATATTTTACTTAAGAAATAGCCTTGGAAGGTGCCGGCGGTCCCGATAGGGGCTGCCAGAGAAATTTTTGCGAATTTTGAACCCTTTCCTTAAGAAAATTGGCGATTTTAAAGAAAATTTTGATATTTTGAGCCGTTTTCATAAGAAAATTGACAATTTTTTCTGGGAGGGGGTACGGGGAGCTAAGGGGGTGGATTTCGGGGGGAAGGTGGAGGGCTTTAGCCCGGTGGGGGTCAATCCATCCCTGCTGACTAATCCCTGCCGACTCATCCCTACCAACTCATCCCTGCCGACTCATCCCCGACACTAATCATCCCTGCCGACTCATCCCCCACGACTCATCGACCGAAGTTCTAGGTTCGTTTCATCGCCAAGATTTCTGTTCATAATTTTTTTAAAAATCCTAGAATTTTTCAAAAATCCTAGGCCTCTAAAATTTTTTGAAAACCCGAGGCCTCTGAAATTTTTCGAAAACCCGAGGCCTCTGAAATTTTTCGAAAATCCTGGACCTCTAATAGACCTCTAAATTTTTTGAAAACCCAAGGCCTCTGAAATTTTTCGAAAATCCTGGACCTCTAATAGACCTCTAAATTTTTTGAAAACCCAAGGCCTCTGAAATTTTTCGAAAATCCTGGACCTCTAATAGACCTCTAAATTTTTTGAAAACCCAAGGCCTCT
>LDKF01000180.1:66238-86234 GCA_001026735.1 Rotylenchulus reniformis | reverse complement strand
AAAAAATATCGAAGCAGATCATTCCCCTCCCCCGGTCGTCCCGCCCCCCCCCCGCTCTAGAAATTGATTAAAACTTTTTTCAGGTAAAACCTAGAGAAGTGAGTTTGGTGTCAAAAAATAGCTCTAAATGTGTGCTATAGCGTCTCATAAAATATTTTCTGGTTTAGCCAAATGAGAAAAAAGTTATGGCAGATCTTTGTACAAAACCATGATTTTATGGCTTAAGTTGACCATATATTTTTTCTTCTTGGCCAAATCGGATAGAAGTTCTTGTAAGTTTATAGCAGACATTTAGAGCTATCTTTTGACACCAAATTCATCTAGGTTTTACCTGAAAAAGGTTATAATCATTTTCTAGCGAGGGAGGGGGACAACGGGTGGGAATGTTGTGCACACAAAAAATATCGGCAACTCTAAACCATGAAAAAAGTTATAACTATTTTTTACTTTATCAACCATTTTATTGGAAATAAATAAATACATTTTATGATTTTCAACGGGTTGTGTGCAATAATCTCCTTCCATGAGGGATCAGCGGGAAGATGCTCGCTTTTTTTTGAAAGTTATTCTTAATATTTCGTTCAATTTTATTAAAAATTATAAAAATGAAAAAAGGACAATGGCAAAATTATGGGAAAATATTAGGGTTGCAAAGGGTCCGCGTCCCCGGGGGACAAAATACAACACGGCGTTTAATCCGATTCTCAAGATCTCAAGAACAGAACAGATTAGAAGATCCTGGAATTTTAAGACGCTGGTCAATACCTATATATTTCTTCCTATATATACTATATATAGGTATAGGATATAGGCACTTTTTTGGATCCTATATTTTTCTATAATTTTATATAGAAAATATAGTATAGGTATACGGATTTTCCGGTATCAGACATATAGATATAGGCAGTTTTTGTCTATATTTTCTATATTTCTTTATTCTATGGCAAAAATGACCAGTGAAAATAGACAAAATTTAATGAAAAATTCGATTTTTTTGGCAAATTTTTTAAACAAAAAAAATCCTTAATTTCTTTTAAAATAATAAAATTTGTTTTATAAATGAGAAAGATCAATATTAGAAAAATATATAGACCTACATATAATAGGCCTATACAAACCGTGATACGACTTTTGCAGACCCGATATTTGCAGATCACATTATAACTCGGTTTGTAATGAAACCTAGAGAAATAAGTTTGCTGTCAAAAAATAGAGCAAAAATTAGCTAAAAATGATGATAAAACCCATCAAATTCACCCTCTGTGAAAAAGTTATGGCTAAAATAATATTTTTGGCCAAATTCGTGGTATTTAAGCCATAAGTTTTTTCCATAGTGGTCCAATTCGAATGAGTCTAGGCTCGTATTATAAATAGATTTTTGCTCTATTTTTCGACACCAAATTCTTTTCTATTTTTCGTTTTGAACAAAGTTATGATCCACAAATGACGAATTGTCTGCAAATGTCGGGTCTGCAAAAATCGGTACGCCATACAAACCTATATGCAGGTATCTCGAGTAAAGATATTGAATATATGTAGATATATATATAGGATTTTTCAAATTTCCGATCTCTACAAGAAAGTTTCATTATTTAAGGACCATAATAAAAAGTAAATAACAAACCTCTTAACCCAAAAGGGCGATGGTCAATTTCAGCAGAATCCAGCGGAAACCAGCAGAAATAAGATAAAGCACCGTTTTTTCGATAAGATTAAAATGGGTGCCTAAATTTTTAAAAATATTCACTCATAGATATTAATTGTTCGCGAAAAAATTATTTATTTCAGCTTAATTATTTCTCTCTATTTGTCCATTTAGATTTTCAAAATAAAATTTCCCAATTTAATACAAAATTTTTTGGGTAAAAACACAATGAATGGGAAAACCCAAAAATTGCACCAAAATATTGCTGCTAGTAATAAGGCTTTCAAAGGATTTCTTCCCACACAGAACCTAGGTATATAAATAAATATTTTTAAAGATTAGCCCAAAATTCATTGGAATTCTATTTTCCAAGCCTAAAATTTTGATGACAACAAAAATCTCCATAAGATGAGAATGATATGTTTGGTCTTGGATGTTCTTTGAAGTGGGATGAATGTTCTGCTGGGCTTTTGTTTATTGTTTCAATGTTGTTTTAATTGGATTTATCTGAAAATGGACAAAATTTGCCACTTTTGAACTATGAAAAGAAGCCAATTTGATTAAAAGTCGGTGTGGCATTTTGGGAAAAATACAAATGCCACCATGCTTACTCATTTAGACAATGATTTTTTTGTAATTTTTTTTAATTAAAATTTTTTAGGACTGACTTGTGAGATACTTATTATTTTTTAGAGAAAAGAAGTAAGCAAATTTTTCTTATTATTTTTGGGGAGAGGTTTTAGACGCTAATACGATTCATCTGACCATCAATTCGTCTAATCATTCAAAAAATTCATGATTTGGCAAAAAAAACATTAAGAATGGGGGAAAATGATGCGTGCCACTTGTAGATAATGGGGTGTAAACCCAGTTCATCACTACCCAATTCATCACCAGAGTAATTTGGACCTAAAATTTGTGTGAAACATTTTTAGGGATTGATCTTTACAGCAAACTATAGAGCTGTAAAAGAGCTATGGTTGAGTAAATTTTTGTTAAAATTGATCAAGCGGCTAAAAAGTTATGGCCAAATTAATCGTTTTTTGGCCAAATTTGACGGTATTTTGGCTATAACTTATTAGCCGCTTGATCAATTTTAACAAGAATTTACTCAATCATAGCTCTGAATTCACTCAATCATAGCTCTGAATTTACTCAATCATAGCTCTGAATTTACTCAATCATAGCTCTGAATTTACTCAATCATAGCTCTGAATTTACTCAATCATAGCTCTTTACAGCTCTATCGTTTGATGCGAAGATTAATCCATAAAAATGTTTCTTAAAAATTTAGGTTCAAATTACTGTGGTGATGAACTGGGTAGTGATGAACTGGGGGAGACCCAACTCTTGGGCTTTTGGCTGGACTATGTCATATTACTTATTATATAAATCGTGAGTTGGAAGAATTTCAGCAGGGCAGCGAAAAAATAAGGCGGTTAATGGGGTCGGGGTAATTTGGGCGCAGGGCCATTTATGCGCCGATTGTTATTAAACGGTTCTACCACGAACTAGAGAATTGAATTTGCTGTCAAAAGATAGAGTTGGAAATAAGCTACAAAATGAGCGTAAGCCCTATCGGATTGGCCTATTCCGAAAAAAGTTATGGTCAACATAAGCATACGTACCGACCAATTCATATGTAAAGTATGGCGATACGAGGTGCTTATTTGGCCATAACTTTTTTTATAACAGGCCAATTCAATCGGGCTTAGGCTCATTTTGTAGCTTTTTTCTAGCTCTATCATTTAACACCAAATTCTCTAGGTCTCGGCAGAATCGAATTATAACGATCGCCCAAATGGTTTGATTCAGGTTGATGGGATCAGACAAATGATCCCAACAAATTCGCCAAAGTTCAAACAAAATTTTGTCCACTGCAAAGAAAAGATTGTTGCCAGTGTAAATTTCAGGAAAATGACAAGAATGACTGTGTTTGGCATTGTCAGATTTTTTGGCATTGTCATAGGGTGCGGATAAAGCTCCCGGACAAGTTCCAAAGGCTAAATTCTTGAAAAATATATTTTATAAATACAATTATAATTTTTCGACCAAATATATTCAATAGGATGTAAACTAGCTGGAAAACAGAATAGAGATCCGAATTTGATTCTATTCTTCGAAATATAGGGGATCCTATCACATCGCGGGTCAGATCCTCTTTGGTCAGGGCCTAATTTTTCACTAAATGTTGATTAATTCAATTTTATTGCATTTCAAGCTTCTGTCTGCTTTTTTGATTTTATTATACCTTGCATATTTGCTGCAATAATTATAAAAAAAGCTAATTTTCTTCATTTGAAAACAAAAAAAGTTTTTGGTCCAACTAATTTTGGGACCAAAAATCGATTTTTCAAAATTTTTCTAATTTTTACAGACCAAATTTGAAAGTATTATAAAAATTCCAAATGATTCTGACTCATGAAATGCTTGGTCGCCCCTCCTCCAATAATTGTGGCCCAGCATCGCTCCAAACCAACTTCCAGTGAATCAATCCATTGTTATAAACTTGGTGCTTGTGAGTCTCTGATCCAACAATTAACAGACCGTGTATTTGATTGGATTGAAATCGGGAGAGTTATCGGGCACACATTCTTAGGAAAAAGTGCAAATGGTCAAAAAGCGAAAAAATCGGCTTTTTACTATTATGAATGAGAGGCTATTTTGACTATTTTAATCCCGTTATAATGAGCAATTTAAACTTTTTGGAGATTATGAATAAAACTTAAAGGACAACTCTGGCATTATTGGTATTAGACGTATTAGACCATAATCTCAATTTTTTAAAATATTTTTGGGTCTAAAAAGAAAAAATAAGCAGACGGAGTGTGAATATTTTTGTCGTCCGCTGGTAGTTTTTTTGCGAAATGTTGAACCAATTTGTCTGGTATGGATATGTTGTAGCCGATATCGCATTTTCAGCCGAATGCGCATTCGGATAGCCGATATCGCATCGGTGAACCAAACATTTGCCAAACAAGGGGGTCAAATGGTTTGAAGCCTAAAACCAATTTTCTAAACCGTTTTATTTGGGAGTCTACAACTTATTCTGAAAGTTTCACATATTTTGTTTATCCGAACATAGTTAAACATCAAATGTATGTTTTTCTAATCGATGTTTTATGTTCGGATGATGTTTTGACCAGGTTTGGATGAACAAAATATGTTGAAATTTCAGAATATGTTGTAGACCCCCCACCAAAAACGGTTTGGACAATCGGTTTTTTCGTTTTAAAACCATTTAACTCCCTTATTTGTCAATGTTCAGCTCAGATGGGATATCGGTTGAAATGCGACACGTCTTTTATTTAGCCATCAACTATAAGTCAAAGGGGGTGTTATTTTATAGAGAATACGGTGGTTATTTATTAAAAATAGTCTTAATAATAGTAAAAGCCATTTTTTCGCTTTTTGACCATTTGCACTTTTGGGATAACGCGCAAGCATGCATTCTTATAGTCCAGCAGAACAATTTTTTACAGGTTACTATTGTTGTTTTCATCCTGTGCTCTAGTGTGTTGGTTTGTTTGTATTTCATTTTATGTTGTGATTTTCAGCTGTTTTACATTATATTATTGTATTTGGTCGAAAAATTAATCGTTTAAAGATAGTTTTTGCAAGAATTTAGCCTTTGGAACTTGTCCGGGAACTTTATCCGCACCCTGCATTCGTTCAAAAAACCAAATTAGGTATGAAAAAAATTTAGATCTATCCAAGTTCAATCGAGCTAAAGCCAAAGGTGCTCAACATTTTGTTCAAAATTTTCACACATCCGGGATTTTCAAATTTATGAATTTCTTTTCTTATTCTTACATTTTAGCGATCTTTTTGGATCTATAAACTTAAAAAATAAGTGCGAAACTAGGGGGCTGAAATCAGGGTTGTGCACGGGCCTGCTCCAGGCCGGCCCGGCCCGACCCGGACCTCAATAAAAAAGCCCGGCCCGTACGACTACTACCAGGCCCGGCCCGGATAGGCCCGGGGGAAAAATTTTTTTACCAAATTTTTTCAAAAATTATAAAATTTTCCAGAAAAAATTTTTGTAAAAATATTTTAAATATTTTTAAAGTAATATTTTTAGCCAAGTACCAAATAACAAGGACTACGAATCCGTATAATATATTTTGATTCATTCTATCATTGGAAAATTTTAATACCAAAATTTTTTTTGATGTACCAATATAGATAGTGACCCTAATTTTTCCAATAATTATTTTGATTTTCAATAAAAATAAAAAACATAAAAAATTAAATTCAATGAGTGTTCGATAAATCTGAAAAATTTGCAAATTTTTATTTTGAATTTAAATTTTAAAATGAATTTATTAATAAAAAATTTTAATAGTTTTTTTAAATTTCATTTCATTTTTATTAAAAAATTCAATCTTTTGGGGCTGCGCTCAGAAAATTTTCCCTTACCGGGCCTATCCGGGCCGGTCCGGACCCGGAGACACCTAGGCCCCCGGCTTACTTCAGCTTGCTGGTTATTTTACCGTATGCAATTTTTGCAGCCTGGTTATTGGATAAAGTATAGATTTTGTGTGGCTGTGTTGTGTTTAGAAAATGGACCGAAACACCCTTTTTGATGTTGTTTTTTTTGTGAAAAATTTCTCTCAAGATAAGTCCTGCTCTTTTGCAAATTTTTGCTTTTCAATCTTGTGGATTTTTTGAATTTTTAATAATCTTTCATTTTTTTTACTGTCCCCAAGTTTCCGCGTGCCAAAAATATCCATTTTGCCTTTTTTCCCTAGAAATGACATAGCACCATGCTCTAAATCACATATTTGACACGCATCATTTTCACCAACTTTCTCGATTTTTTTTTAATTTTTTAAACCCAAAATCCAATATCATTCGTTCTGGTGCGCGGGTTTCCGGAGGCGTCAGTCTGGCGCCTGCACAGTCCAGTGACCATAAATTGCACTTTTGCGGCTGCGCAAGTCTGTCGCGGACCAACAGGAACCAATTTTTGGATTGGAATGACATTTTTAAGGAAATGTTTTTTCGAATTGTGATTAAAAGCTTTATCAATCTTTCAATTTTGTCAATTTTTGGGCTATTTAGCGGTAAATTTTGAATTTTTTTTATCCAAATCCTAACTTATGGGGTCATTTTATTTATTTTCTGAACCCAAGAATTATCAAAGTTGAAATAAAAATCGTACTTTTTGGACCAAAATGGCTTGGACATTCATTTTTGTAGGGTGAAATTTCGTCTTTTTGGATCCTTTATGCCCTCAAAATGCCTTTGACTTCTTTTAGAGTACATTTTTCTCTTTCTAGTACATTGGATAAGATTCTTTTGCACCAATAAAATAATAATTTTGCGATACATGAAGAATTGAATAATCTTTCCCATCATTCTACCTCAATAACTTATTTGTTTGTTTGTTTTTCTCATTTAATCCGCTAAGAAAAAATTTCTTTAAAACTGAGCAAATTTCAATTTTGCCAATTTTTGTTGTTTACGGCCAAATATGATTTCAATTCATTTTTCACCAAAACTATCTTGGACTTTAGGGCCCATTTTCTCTCCACATTCTCCACACGAGACCCCAAGGATGGGGTCTCCACATCCTTGGCCACACCAAAATGCGCGCCATTTTTCGCCTTAAGAAGGAAGTACCATTTTATGCGCATAAAGGAAAAAGGTTGTTGCTGACGTACATATATGTGGTATGTATATTAATGTTGACAAAAATATACAGTAGGAGGGACAAAAATGGAAGGAAGGCAATGTTTGACAGACACATGAGGATGTGGATTTTGGGGAAAAACATCATCATAATCACAATTTTTATGGGATTTTTCGCCGAATGCTGATCATTGATCACTCGGATCGTATTCGATTATTTGATCCTTTATTATTCAGATCACTTTTTATATCACTGATCAACACCTCATCACTCATTCATGATCATTTATTAGTGATCCATAATCCGATCACTCTGGTCGAACTTTTGATCACTGATTAGATCTTAATCAACTGATTTGATATGGATCAATGATCTCTATCTCTCCTTTGATTATTGCTGATCAGGCCCTTCCGGGAGCTGCGGGGGCATCTGGTGGATTTTGCGCAAATGCTTTTTCAGGTCGAAATTCCGGCAAAAGCCTTTGGCACAGCACGGGCAAGCAAAGGGTTTTTGCTGCTGGTGGGTGAACATGTGGAACTGCAGATTGTACGAGTGGTGGAAGGCCTGAAATTAGGATTTTTCATCATTGAAAGCTGGTTTCCAAGGTTCCAGAATCTACTACAATTTTTAAATATAAATAAAAAATATATTTTCGATAAGAGATAAAATTAAAAATCGAAAATTTCGAAAAGGAAAACTTTGAAGCGAAGACTGAGGTTTGATTCTTCTCAAGGAAATTGATTTTTTAAAGCCATTTCAAGGCTTTTTAATTTATACAAAAAATACAACCTCATAGGGATAACTTCATGGGTTTATTTGGAGATTTTTTCGGAAAAATTCGGGAAAATTCATCTTGAAAAACGGGCATTTTCAAGGAGTTCTCGACTTTTTATACAATAATTTTTCCCCCACCTTTCCGCACACTTCGCACTTATACCGCTTGTCCTGCTGGTGGGTCAGCTTGTGGTTCTTGTAGTTGCCGTTTTGATGGAAGCCTTTGCCGCAATGCTCACATGTGTACGGCTTGAACCCTGATGAAAGATAGATTTTAACCATGTTTACTAGACCTCTAACCATCGTACTACGGTTTGTCACCCATCTACAGTAATGTTGTAAACATTGGAACATATTCCACGATGCCATTTTAAGGCTAGGATTTGGTCATACTGTAAAATCATTGCTATATAGCACCGTAATAAGGAGAATGTATGGAATAGAGTAAGTAGGACTGTAGGAAATTCTACCATACAACGGTGGCTCTAAAGGCACAATTACCTAGTGCATACATCTGAATATCCTGGACAACATGTACAGTATATTCTCTCCCCTAAAAATTACTTTAGACCTCTTAGATTCTTAGGAAATGTAGGTAGAATCGGCGTAAAAATTCCATTAAATTGGAATTTTATTTTTATCTCTAAGATTTTATGAAGGGGAAGTTTTCCTTTATGAACTTTCTCTTTGAATTTTTTCTTTATGTATTTCTCTGTCACTTCAGTGAAAGATTCGCTTCATAAAATTTTAGGTTAAGAATTAGGCGCCCAATTTTAATTTTAACACGTTCCTCTTCTCGGCTAAGCTCATATGTGCATAAACCTATGGACATTACAGTATATATTCTAATGATCGATCTAATGATCAATACCATCTGCCTTTTAAGGTATTGTCGTACCGTTGCTATGTCATTTCTTAAAAATCGGCCAAATCAAGTTTTTATTAAAAGAAAAAATGATATATTTATAAATTTTGAGCAGTATATTTAGTATTGAAATCCAATTAAGAAAAATAATATTAAAAATAATTAAGTTCTAATAATCTTAAACAACTAAATAAAAAATGATGAAATTTGTACAAAAACTAGTCATAAAAATTACTAAATTTTTCAGCAAAATATGTTAATTTTTTCTAAAGAAAAAAGATAAATTTGGGGCAAAAATATGATTTTTTTAGTTGTGAAGAAAGATTTAATTGTTGTGAAAAATTTTATTCTCTCTCTTTTGGTCTTTTTACTTTTTCGAATTTCAGGCCAAAACTCGAAATTTTTGGGAAAATCTTTTTTTCGAAATTTAGAAAAACTAAAAATATCACAAGAAAGCACAATTTTGCTTTTATACTTATGGCCTAGCAAGCTTCAAAAAATTTTTGGTCAGATTGGTGGTACTTTTAATGTCTTTGCAGCAAAATTTTGTATTTTGTTATAATTTTTAAAAATCTTTTTTCGGAGGGAAATAATTGAATTTAAGTTTTTTTTAAAAATAGATTAATTAATTTTAATAATTTGGCCGATTTTTAAGAAACGACTCATCACGATCGTACCACGGTGGTTTTTATAGTAACCCACCAACCTGTATGAATGCGCAAATGTGTGTTCAGTGTGGAGGAACGGTTGAAGCATTTTCCACAAATACGACACTGAAAATTTTTTGGGTCAGGTTCTCTATACGAATCAGATTTTTCCAAAAATTTACCCGGTGAGGCTTCTCCTCTGTATGGATGATCTTGTGACGGCAAAGAGTAGATGCTTGGCGGAATGCCTTGCCACATACCTGAAAAAAATTTTAAGTTTCGGTCCATAAAAAAGCAATTTCTGAACTTTTTCTCAATATTTTGAAGGCCTAGTGTACCTCCAAAAATGGTGAAAATACTGGATCTTGATTCTTCTTGGTAACTAACATCAAATATAACTTGATTTTGAACTCCTCTAAAATGATAAAAATCACAAAATTTGGCCATTTTCATTACAAAAACCCTAAAAACACCAAAAACCCTAAAAAAACACTAAAAAACTCGTTTCTGAATCCTGGACCTTGCACTGGAAGGGCCTTGCCCCGGTGTGGACTGGCATGTGCCGTGTGAGGTTGTAGTGGGCGCTGAACGTCTTTGAGCACAGTTCACACTTGTAGGGCTGCTGCGTCTGCGTTTTTGGGGACTTTGACGTCGTCGATGACGACGTCATTGACGTCGAGGTCGATGAAGGGGAACAGGACGAGGAGATCGGACGACCAGTAGGGTGGTGTTGGTGGTATTGCTCATCCTTAGCCACCACCGGCAGAAGATGTCTCTCAGCAGGAGATTTAGAGGCGATACCTGGAAACCATGTTTAAACTTTAAATCGGCGCAGAATGTTGAATTTTGGCAGAATATTTGGTCCTATGATTTTTTTTTTGAAAAATCGAGTCTTATGAGCTGTGAAAAATTTTCAAATAAATTTGGCGTTTTAGACAGACTAGTAAAGCTTCATCAGTCGACTAGGCAATTAAAAAAAAGAATTGTGTGTGAATCTGATGCGAATCCTTTAGGACGCTTTTATGAGCAAAATTTTGAGATTCTGAGCCATTTTTAATCAACTTTTTGGCGGGTTTCCATTTTTGAACCAAATTTTCAGCATTTTATGCAAAAAATCTTTCTCACAAATGTGGATTCTCAACTACGACCAGTTTATTTTTTACGCATTTAACTTACTGTATGCTGGCATTGCGTCCAACAATAGTGCCGTCACCACCGGATGGTTCAGCATGGTTATGGGGCTCGTCCGAGGAGGCGGTTTCAGGCTGGGCATGTTCAGAATGGACTCGACCGAGAATGACGTCACTTTTGACGTCGACGTCATCATCATGGACGTCGTCGTCGAATTCGTTAAGGCCGAAGAAAAATTTGGAACTTGGGATATGGAAGACTGGAAACACTAAATTAAGATATTTAAAATCTTAGGAAATAACTAAAATAAATCAATTTGATGATTATCTGGCTATGGAATTGGAAGGTTTAAGAAAGAAATTTTTGAAAATTTTTATGGATCACAGTTCACAGATAAATGGCAAAATTAGTCAATTTCCCTTAGTTTCCCGTTTTCGGGTTCTGGATTTTGAACAAAAAATCTGGTTTCCCATGTGAAAGTTTAAATTCGAGAAAAGATTAGGTGAAGATCCTAATTACAAAAAAGGACAAACTTTGTAAATGTTCTAAAATTTTAGATTTGGTCCAGAAATATGTAGGACAATTTCCCGGATTATGATGTTTTCGAGATTTCCCCTGAAATTCATAAATTTTTCGGCAGAAAATTGTTGAAAATTTGGAGAAAAATTCGATCGAAAGCATGTGTGGTTACAAATTTTCTAGAAATAAAGACAATGCTTGGGCCTGAAGAAGACTGATTTTGCTCCTTCCGAGCACCGCTTCTTATTATAATGAAACACACCATACCGAGGGAAGAGGGAGCCATTTCACGCCCCTCAGGGGAAAGGGCGCGCGGTGTACTGTACTGTATGTAAGCGGACCGGAGACCGGTCCGTCCGCGGCGGTTGTTGGATCCGGATTTCGGATGAGGGGGTGGGGAATGGAATGGAGGAGTGCCTCCCCCGGGCGGAGGGTGGATTCCGGCGGATTATCCCCCCCCCCGGGCATCAGGAAGTGTTGTTGGAAGATGGTGTTTTTGCGCACTAATCAGCCTTATTAGGATGGCCACAACACACCTTGTTTGGCACCCCTCTGGAGTACAATGTATGTATGGTAACCTTGCTAACACACTAGAATGATATACGGTATAAATGGATTTTGGGTACTAATATGTGCAAGGTATGTTATGGTATTCAGATCCCCATAGATCTGAAATTTTATAGATCTTAAGAGATTTCTAAGTTGTTGAACTTTAAAATCATCTCAACAAATATTCTCTAAAACTCGTACTGCTGACTTGATAAACCGGGTACAGATTAACAGATATGGACTATGTTATATAGAAATAATATTGCTGCTGTGCAATTTTTTCTAAAAAAACTGTACTGTTTTTTTCAAAATTGCCCCTAATAAGCTAACTAACAAAGTTATAACCATTTCGTGCTGAGTTTTTTGCATGATGACGAGGTTTTGGATTAAGCGATATCAGGAAGTTTTTACCAGCCGAGCTTATCGCTTCCCCTTTCATCAAGGCACCAAGAAGCAACATTTTTCATCATCAATGACGTCCTCATCGATGAAAAAGGACACTTTATTCTCGATAGCAATAACCAGGCTTATACTTACATGCAGCCAAGAAAAATGGCCTTGACAAAGCAAAAATAGCTACAAAATGGCCTATACACCATGAATTGGTCCACAGAGTTGCGGCCAATTCATCAGTTGTATTGGCCAACTTCCGACATGTGTGGTGTTTATTTTGGCCGAAAGTTTTTTTTGCAAACGCTAATTCAAATGGGCCATTTTTTAGCTAATTTCCTGCTCTACCTTTTGACATGAAAACTTTTCACAAAAAGGTACGATTAGGATTCTAGTATCTAGGGACTCTAACAGTAAGATCCCTTATCGGTCCAAAGTTTTAGACTACCACTCTGCCCCTGTATTTTCGCATTTCTACCACCTTTCTATGAATGAAAAGATGAATGAATGAATGCATAATCCGAATCCAAATGAGTGCTTCAATGGAGATGGTCGAGGTGAGGGTGAATGAATGAATGAGTGAACACCCACATAATCCGCCACCCCCAACCAATGTGCACATTTATTCCCCATGGTGATGGCCTTTCCCTCGCGCGTGCTCCAATGGAATTTTCCATTTTCGGGGTATCTGCCAGCAAATGGGGTACTGTAAGTATTATTTGTCATTGGTTGATCGATGGGAAATTTGTATTTTTGCAAAGTATCGGATGTTACGGTAGAATTGGAGCGTATCATAGTGGTTACATAGGATATGACCACTGTTGGCAACTAGCGGGCTACGGTAGGATTCAGTAAGAATAGTGTATTACGGTAAGCTATTGACATCAGGGATGGGTTTTGGGAGGTTTTATGGTGGTAGCAAATTGCCATCATAAGAATTCCTTGCGTTCTTTGGATTGGGTAGCTAGCTAGCTAGATAGCTAGAAATTTCAGTATAAATCCCCAAGCGAAATCAAAAATTTAAACTTTTAAGGGTATAGTGTCGTCAATTTAAGGAAATTAATAAAGCAAATACTAATGGATTTTTATTTTTTTAAAGAGTGTCATAGCCTAATCATATGTAAAATTGAATTTTTCAAGATCTTTGAAAGGATTTAAAAGTCCAAACTTATTAGTATTCCCCTCAAAATCACAAAGTTTTCAAGCAAAATGGTGCGGTATACGGTGTCGGATGGGTTCCACCAGCCTCAATTTTTGAGTCACAGGAATCTGCTGTGGAGGTTCCGGAGAGGAGGATTGAGTCCATCCAACTGTGACTGGAACTGACTGACTCCCCCCCCCCNATAGTGAACAAATGTTTAAATCCCCTTGCCTAAAATATTGGTTCCATTGAATAACAGTTCGGTTACTAAGTCCACAAAGGGCTTCTTGGAGGTGGGATGGTGATCCATGTGCCCAGAGATACGCAAGCATAAGGAAATGTTTTGGTTCTATGTTCTGATTTTCCAAAAAAGAATCCTTGCGAATTGAAATCTGTCGCCTATGGGCTGCTGGGCATCGCCACACGATTCCATCCTTTATATTATTGCGCTGAATTTGTGTCATTTCGCGATCACAATCGTCGTCTGGACATTGCGGTGGATCAGAGCGAAGAATTTCACGCTCGCGCAAAAATGCAATCGCACTATTGGTGTCACGAATTTGATCAGTGAAGTCAAAAATATTCATTTTGCTAGTAAAAATAGATTAAAAATGCTAAAAAAAATGAGAAATATGAAGTATGATGATTTTGTAAAAAATTTGACGTCAGCGTCAAAAAATGACGTCAGATGACGCATCATGTCAAAATGGAGGTCAGAATCGGATTCAGCATCAAAAATTACCCCAGGAAGTTGTTTTTGATGAATTTTTGATGAAAATTTTTTTTTGACGTCAGCGTCAAAAAATGACGTCAGATGACGCATCATATCAAAATGGAGGTCAGAATCGGATTCAGCACCAAAAATTACCCCCCGGGGAGTCGATTTTACGCTGGTAGGTACATTATTAAAAAAAAATTTTTTTTGGGATGCGAATTGTTCATGATTGCCACCTAAATGGTTAGGAAAAATGCATAAAAATTCCTTTAAGAGAGTTAGGATATAAAAGTGAAAAAATTACTGGGCAAAATGCAAATTTAAAAAAATCATTATTTATATTTAAAATTCTTAACTTTTCATTGCTAAGAAATGGAAAATCATAAAATTCTGTAAAAAATGCATTAATATATTGAAAATATTTTATAAAATTAAAAAAATTGAAATTGAAAAATTTCAGTACTAGGACGTTAAAAAACCGTCACAAGCTATAATAGTCTGGTCCAAACTAAAGCTTGCTAGACCAACAATTTAAAAAGCAAAGTTCTGCAGAATTTTATGCTATATCTACAGGTATTTCTAATTTTTGAAATTCTGCCAAAAAGTTTGAAATTTTTCGAAAATATCGAAATAGGGTTTTTGGGGGACATTTCGGCCTTTTGTTCGAAGTTCAAAAAAATAAAAATACAAGAAGATAGAGCATAAAATTTTGCACAATGGCTTTTTTAATCTTGTCCTAGATAATTTCAAAACAAAAAGTTAGACTCTCGCTCGTCGAAAATTTCAGATTGGCCCCAAAAATGAACTTCTGGGGAAAAATGATTTCTGTTTTCTAAAGGACTTTTAAGGATGAAAATCCTTCTGAAAATGAAATAATAAATGATAAATGGTTGAAAAATCAAAAAGCATCATATAATGAAGGGTGAAACTAGCCATTTGGACTAAAAATATATTTATAAAAAAATTATTAAGGGTTGGAAATCATGAATAAAAATTGATTGGAAGAGAGAAGACTAAAACATAAGGGCAGGATTGATTTTTGGCCAAAAAATTTTCCCGTCAGTACATTGATTTTACAACAGAAATTTTATCATAGAAGAGCTGAAAATGCATAATTTTTCGTCGTTTTCGAATGCAAAAATTCTTTGGATGGCTGTGAAATTTTCAAAAAAAATTTTCCTTTTTTTTGAAATTTGCACATCATCAGCTTTTTCCCATTACTGCAAGTGACTGTCCTCGCCCTCCCCCTCCTCCATTCTCTTCATAATCTTCTCCCTCTCCCCTCCCCCACCCTTTATGAGGAGGGTCGATGATGATTGGCTGAAAAGGGCACGCCCCCCTCCCCCACCCTTGTGGGGAGGGGAGGGGATGGAAATTTTCAAAAAATTTCATCCAAATTTTTTTACATAATACCCTTAAAACCTTTACAGATGAAAATTTAACAGATAATAAACAACAAACAATGTCCATAAATATGAATTGTCCAAAAATGTCCCATTTTTTCATGACAAAAAATATATTTTGTCTTTGGCGGACGATGTCACAATTTTTTGGAATTCCAAAAAATTTCTGGATCCATCGCGACCTCCGAATCTGTTTTTAGCTTAAGATTCACGGATTTAATTGCAGCCAGATCTGATAAAGCCCACCTACCATGTCGGAGACTGGCGAGACCGGAAATTTATTGAGCTACGAAAACGAACAAAAATATCTCGAAAAGAGTATATCCCTTCGTTTACCCACGGTTTTTTCTAGTTCCGGCTAAGGCTAATCCAGATTCTTGGCCTCGATCCATGTATCTCCGGTAGCGAGTTGCGGAAATAATTTCAATGATGTCTACTGCATCTCGCGCTCTCTTTTGCCATTTGTTGCACAAAAGTCGACCAAATGGCCCCTCATCAGGGGATGGCATCAACAACATTTTGTGGCTTCTTCTTCCTCCTCGCCCCCGCTAATCTCCCACCTCCCCCCACCATTTTGTGTTGATTAAATGGATGGACCTAAAAGCCGAGCCGGAAGTCGGGGGTGCCCCTCGCGTGGACCTTTCGGCAATGGGGCAAAATGCCAAACTTCTTAAGGATGAGGAGGACGAAGAAACGTGTTTTTAGAGTTTGAAAATTGCACTTTTGGACCCTGACCATTGAGATGCTGTGGTTGGTGGGAATTTGGCCATTTGGACTCATCGTATTGAGATGGGCTTGTGCCTCATCCTGGTTGATCGGTACTTCCTTGGGGGCAAACTTTTACCAGATAAAATTTCAGCCCCCTGTTAAAAGTTTGTCCTCTCCCGTTGGCAGGAAAATACCGGATGATCATACGTGTTAGATCATGATTGAATTTTTCAAAAAATGGATCGTTTCCAAGTTTCCGTCCCCCAGGTTTCGCATCAGTGAGTTAAGAATTTGGGCTTTTGATCAATGTGGTTGTGCTAAATTGAATAAAATGCTGGCCACCATAAATGCGCATCTAAAAGCATCGCTATGGCCCTTCTCATGCTGCAAGGTCTTCAGGCTAAGGAATCCGGGCGCGGACTCAGATGGGATTCACCTCCACACCCTCACGCGGATGGCTTCCTCGGGGGAGGAGGATTAAGGACGACTCCGAAAATCCTTAATACTCTCATACATTCATGGAGATGAGGGTGGAAATGGGGCTAATGTGCGGGTGAGAAAATTGAATTGACACCTTCCTTGGTGGACTTTGAGGAAAGAATTTTGAGTCCTTCCCCTTGGTTTGGCTGAAAAAAAGCAGGGAAGGGGTGTAAATTTTTTGCGTTTGTCTCATGTTAAGGTAGTTGATTTTTCAGAAAATTTTCCCAAAATTTTCCAGAGCATAAAAAGACACCAAAAAATCCTGAGGTGTTCGATTTGAAAATCGAGAACAATCCATGAGGAACTTTCATCGGTGGAGGTCTAAAAGGGAACCTTCGTCAGTTTAGGAAAGTCATTATAAAAATATATAAATTAACGATTCTTGCCATCTATCAAAAAGTATTTAACGCACTAAAGTGAATTTGACTTCATCATAGTGGGCGATTCTTTCTGGAAATTTTTAAAATATCGCAATTTTGGAGTTAAAAAATTATAAAAAGGTAATAGAATACGAAAAATTAAAATAAATCAAATAAAAATGCCAATTAAAGGCGTAAGCTCATATTTGGAAATGCGTTTTACACGGAATTTAGGCCATTCTAAGATAAAATTGAAAGAGAGTCACTTGACTTGGCCACCAATGTCATCATCAGCGATGAGGACAACAAACCCACTTCCTAACATAAGTCAAGGGATGGATAGATCTGGATTTTCGGGGATTATTCCAAAAATAAAAACGGGGAAACCAGCAGCAGATTATGATGATGATGACATTGGAATTTCCAGCTGGGTGT
This sequence comes from Rotylenchulus reniformis, assembly GCA_001026735.1. NCBI lineage: Eukaryota > Metazoa > Nematoda > Chromadorea > Rhabditida > Hoplolaimidae > Rotylenchulus > Rotylenchulus reniformis. The sequence goes on along the minus strand of LDKF01000180.1, from coordinate 68,838 downwards.
AATGATGCCAAAAAAGGGATGCCAAAAATGGTGCAAAAACGTTGGGGGAGGGAAGATCCTTTAAAAAATTCGTCCGAACAAGTGGAATTGAACCTTGGCTTCTCACTAATCAGTACACAATTTCCAATTGGCGATATTTAAAACTTACAAGTATCACGCACAAACGTACCGTGTTTACAACCATAATAACTACCGTATGTATGTTCTCTAAAATTTGACATATGCCTTTTTCAACCACCTTCAACCACCTCCTTACCTATATAGAATAAAAAATTGACTAAAAATCGTATATTCAACTCTCATAAAGGTGACGTTATATTAATGAAGGGGGCCTTATTTAGAGGGAGACCTTACCTATATTCGAGAGAATATGGTAGGTACCTCATTATGTAAGACAGAAATATGTCCATGGTTAAGTGAGTTTGAAAAGAAAGTTTATCGACACGAATACTTGGAGACGAGGGATAAAAAAATGGAGAATTGTTTTGAGGAAAAGATCGAAAGAAAATGTGAGAGATAAAGGGAAATTTTTAGTTTCGGAAACTTTTCTAACATCAATCAAAGGCTTTCACTTTGCCATTTTTCTGTTCTTATTTTATGTGGTAGTGCATTTTCATGATGATCATGATTACGAATTGGATGGATTTGGACCTTGGTGGTGTCGGGGATGGGGGATTAACCTTTCTCGAGGACACTTCTGCTGCTGTTTCTGGGGATTTTCGGGGGTTCTGCTGCTGGTGAGTAATTGATAGTTTCCTTCCTCTGTTGTTGGCCTCTTGGCCCCGTTGAGTGCACCACCAATCTCGACAACGAATCTCGAGAACACACTGTTGCTGACCACGGCAGATGAGGAGATGAGAGGATGAGTTGGACCGGGGATTATTATTTGGTGGGATTGAACCCATTGTTGACTTCGTAAATAATACAACAATGGAGGCTTCGTAAGGCGCGAAAAATTAAAAATTACCAAAAATGCACTTGAAAAATTTGGTGAATTTGCAAAAAAAGTTTATAAGCTGAAAAATTTACATTTTGGTAGAATTTTGGGTCAATTTCTTCTTCACAAAAATTTTTCCACATCAAAAAAATCTCAGAAATTTTTACTTAGGTACACAAATTAACATATGAAAGAAGGGTTAGAATTGAAAAACTTATTCTAGTTTCCCTGGAATAACAGGAGTTGTCGAATGGAAAATGGTGTAGCCTGGCAGAGGGGTAGGACGGAGGTTCGAATTACAACATTGAGGGGGATTAATTTTTTTTCGCCTTTTAAAACTCGTCACAAATAGTTAAAATGCTCCTCCTTATTATAATTGGCCCATTAACAAGGGAATCTGGAAAAATTTCCAAAAAATATAGATTTTTGCGAAAGTTCTTGTTAAGGATAGGGAAGAATGTAACTTGTGTTTCATAAATTGAAAAACGCTAAAAAACGATTCATCTTTCACAGAGGGTAGCTAAATTGCTCGAAAATTAATTTTTCATACACATAAGTCTAAATGTGAATTGAATCACCTTTATCAAGAATACCAAAAATCCATATAAATGAAAAAAACAATAAATTAAGTGAATCGAACAAACACGAAAATTATAAAGAATATCGATAAAATAAACATTGCGCGTACATAGAAATGTCTTTCTCAATAATTTTTAAAGTGAATTTTGTCTGTTTTCTGTTAAGGTAATCCGTTAGAAAATAGTATGCGACAGACTGTGAAAGAAAAAAAATTAAAAATTCCACAAAATATCATAGCGTTAAAAATAAAATATGTATAATTTCTACGGGGTGAGCTGTTTTAACGAATTTTCCTGCCAAGAATTCACTCCTTACTGCTTGCAGGTTAGCATGTGCTTTTTCAGGTAAGGTTTCAGCTTGAACGGCTTCTGACAGCGCGGGCAAATGAAGGGTTTTTCGTCTGAAAATTTCAAAAATTTTTTTTGCCAAATTTCCATTTTTCTGAGCTAGTCATAGGTCCGTGCCCTAAAATTTCTATCTGATAAATTTCCTAGATTTTGAAAATTTTCGAAAAACAAACAGGTATTTTTCTAAAGCCATGGATAAAAATTAGCATCGTCGAAATTTCTTTGATTTTTACAATTTATAGTTGGATAAAATTTCCGTTTACCCTAGGTTAGAAAAAGTAATTTAATCTTTTTTTTGGTGCCCAATTATCCGTACATCCCCACGTTCACCTCCATGGATCTGTTCATGGTTAAGCCAGTTGCTCCTGTCGGCAAAACGGCGACCGCATTCCGCAATGCGACACTGATAGCTCTTGTCGCGGTCTAAAAAAAAGAAAATTTTGATTTTTATTTTAATGCCCTCAATTAATTTTTGCATCTAACAAGTAAGTAGCTCAACTCCATAGGGTTTTAGGGGAAATTTCGAATTTTTTGGCCGAATTTTGAAAAGCTAAAAATATCAAAAGATCGAGTTTAAAATTCTGCACAATGACTTATATTTTTGGCCTAGCAATCTTAGGAAAATGTTTTCGGCCAGAGAGGCACATGTGACGGTTTTTAACGCCCCATTTTTGGTAATACTTTGGTTTGTCCCCCCCCTTTTTTTGAAAAAAAATCGATGCCCCAAAAATGGCTGA